>CM058237.1:89313333-89493333 GCA_030180135.1 Orychophragmus violaceus
ACAGAAAACTACAAATGGCGATGGTGTTGGCACTCAAGAGGAGTAACAGGAAACCTCGTAGCATCAAAGCAATAATCATAAATCATATGATTAGCTCGAACCCAAATAAGCTGATGATTCTGGTGAAGGCTTAACTCAGACACAGTTGGTTCATCCCACCAAAATCTCTGGTCTCCACTACACTTGCTTAGGTCAGTTGTTGTCGGAACCTCACAAGCATCAATCTTAAAATCTTTGTAAGAAGCAACAAAAGGAGCATGACTCCAATCGGTTTTAACAAGACCTCCTTGAGTAGCCCAATCATCTGCATTCCAAATCGAACTGTAAACTCCCATTGCTTGATCTTTAGCAAATGGGATGCCTTTATCTTCAAGATTCTTGTGGACACGAATCGGAGTCTCGTCTACCATAAATCTGTTTTATCAATATAAAAATTATTAAAATGGGTCCTTAATCTCATCATTGAACAGAAGTGATGGACACTGTTTAAAGAAGAGACTTACACAACACTACGTTTACTCCAGAGGATTGAGTAAGTGTGGAACTCAGTGGTGGGGTCGAACCAAAGATTGAGCCTTTGCTCTCTGTTTCCAACTCCGTTCACATAGACGTTTGTCTGGACTATATATGGCTCACCGGTTGTGTTACCTAAGAACTCGAAATCGAACTCGTTGTGGTTCGGACCTTCGGAAGACATCTGTTAGAAGAAATATACATGGTAAGATTTCAAGATTTGAGACATAATAACCAATCTGAGTTAAAAAAACAGAGCAACAGAGGGTTATCTTGGTTCCGTACGTAGAAAGCAGTGACGGTTCCTGCAGAGTCACCCTCAACGAGCTTAATCTGGATAGAGACTTTACCAAACAAATACTTGCTTCTCGACTCAAACCCAGCTCCTGAAGCAATCACACAATCATCAGCTTTCAGAAACAGAGCAAGAAAAACAGAGAGAAAGAGATTGGTTATAAAAAATTAGGTACCGGAGAAATTGTCAAGCTTGAGTTTTGTGACTTCTCCGTCGTTGACACAATGATCCATAGCCCAGCTTGAGCGGTAAAGTTCCTCGAACTTAGCTGCAGGAGCAGCTTCACCACAAGAAATCACACATACCATCATCATAATCATACACATGAACCAACCCAGACCCACCATTTTGTTTATTAATCTCTTTCCCTTCTCTCTCCCTTAATCAAACTTTACTCTACAGTCTCACACACTCGACTCAGTGGAGAAGACGAATGAGAGAGGAATGGGTTTATAAAGACAACGGAGGAGTGTGAGCTGGCATTACAATGGAGAGAGATGCCACGTTGGATTCGACGTGTGATTGAGGACATTTATAAATGGACAAAAAAAAACCATATTTCGTAAAGATGAAAAAAATTCACTCAAATCAATACAGAAGAGATGAGAGAGAGAGAGAGAGAGAGAGAGAGAGAGAGAGAGAGAGAGAGAGAGAGAGAGAGAGAGAGAGAGAGAGAGAGAGAGAGAGAGAGAGAGAGAGAGAGAGAGAGAGAGAGAGAGAGAGAGAGAGAGAGAGAGAGAGAGAGAGAGAGAGAGAGAGAGAGAGAGAGAGAGAGAGTTGGGAAATGTAGCCGTTGCTGTGAGGGCATCACTCAGTGGGGCTCCACTTTGTACTACACAGAGGACAAGAATTTATGCTTCTCTCTGTCTAAAAAGACCTCTCTTTGAGTAGAAAAACAGAGACTTTATTGGTTTTAGAGAGAGAGAGAGGTAAATATAATTGATCATGGGGGAGTAATAATGGAGAAAATAAAGAGGAAGGACCATTTTACAGCTAAGATATTTGATATTTCATTGCATTGGATTGGATCCAGCTGTGCATTTGGCTCTTTTGGTGTCAGAAGCTCTAAATTTAAAATCATAAAAGAAAGATATTGATTTTTGGGGAATTCAAGTTTTGTTTGTGTTGCAGACATGGATTAGATATGACAGATGTGACGTCATTTTTTATGATTATAGAAAAAAATATCTTGCTTGGCTTTGGTAATTTAAAACATTGTCAAGTTGTGTGTCATTGCAATACAGCATTTATGTATGTGTGTGTACATCCGGGGACTAAGTTGTTGTTTTTCTTTGTCTTCATTAGAGAGAGAGAAAACGATGGCGTTTTTGGGCTCCATGGAGATTTTGAAATGAAAAATCACGGGCGTTCTTGAATCAAACAAAATGAGACATTGACGTATGCTATAATCAGGCCCCGAATGGTACTACGATTTGGTTGAGGTGTGATGACCCTAATCATGGTCTACCACTGAATGGTATTCCGATTTGACAGTGATGCGATTCATTTACTTTTATAGGGTGATTAGTTCTTTGCAAATTATGCATCACTCAAATCGCACCAAAAAGCTGCGTTTGTTGTGCGATTAGATATATTTTTTTAATTCTATATTTGCATCCTATTACTAATTACATTAAATTTTGTAATTATTAATTAAAATATATTATTGTATTAATTTCGTTTCCAATTTTACGAAAATTTGAAAATTTGCGATTTTGATGGGAAAACAGAATTTCACGGTTTTGGCGGGAAAACGGAATTTCGTGGTTTTGGCGAGAAAATGGAATTTTGCGGTTTTGACGGGAAAACTGAACTTTGCTAACATAACTCCATTCATAATTTTAACTAACCGCATCACTTCCAAAACACATCGCTCCCACATACAAATCGCAGTCACACTTAAATCGAAATGCCATTCGGAGCCTCAGAAACACACAACACCGATTGGTTGAAAACTTTGAAACGATGTTCATGTAAATCAAAATCATCAGATTCAATGTTATCTCACTTACCACGCCAAGTTTTGTACTGTCTCGTGTACATTTACCGAGCACTTTTACTTAATCACGCGCGTGCATGCACCGAGAGCTTGTTTCTTTGAGCTAACGACTCTTTTTTACAGACTCATGCTTTTTAACTGTGTCAGTAAATTTGTAAAAGTAATACTTTTAGCATCATCATCATCATCGGTATTGTACACTCCATCATCATCATCATGACCTTCCTCCGTCAGTAATTCATGATGAGATGACGCAAATTTACAGAGGCCTTTTCATTACAGATTCTCTTTCTCATTCTTCATTAGACTCTTACCCTTTTAAGGCTTTTTTAAACTCAATTAAAACAAAAGACCCTAGTGAGAATAATAACCACAATTAACTTAAATCCACTATTTTGGATTGATAAAAGTATCTAAGATCATCACTCCAATGTATTACTCCATTTTCTACTCCATAAATAAAATATTCTATAAAGTTTCATTTTTTACTTTGTTTTTTATACATTTTAATTATAAAATTTACAAATTGACACTATCTATTTTATTTTTCGTAAATTTTTATAATTTATCAAATAATATTTATACTTTTTAATGAATAATAAAATAATATTAAAAATAATAATTTTTTATTTAATAATGTTGAAAAATAATTATAACTGTTATTAAAAAATATAAACATATATATACATATATGTGTATATATATATATAATAATTATTATATTCATAAAAATTTAATTTTTAAAAGATTTAAACACAAAAGGACCATATTCATAATATAATATTTAGAGTAACTCCATTTTCTACTCCATTTTGGAGTGGAAAATGGAGTGGGGTTGGAGATGTCCTAAGACTATCTCCAATAGACTGCATAACACCAAATATGCAGTCCTACTTGCTCCAACCGGACTGCATTTTTAACACCAATTTTTTTTTTTTTTTTGTGTTTTGTGAACAGTGTCACACCAAATTTGGTGCGGCACTGTTCACAAAACACCAAAAAATATGTATATTTTTATTCATATTTTCTATTTAGATTATATTTAAATTATTACTTATCAATTGATATAATTTTAATAATATGATTAAATTGTTGTTTTTAAATGATTAAAAATTTATTTTTGATAATAATCTTTTAACAATAGTTAAAATAAAAATATTAATTTGGAAAACTATATTAATACGTAAACTAATTAAAAATAAAAATACATAATTTTTTTTTGGTATTTCCATTTATAATTTTATATTTTACTTATAATTAGTTAGTTATAAACGATAATTATTATTTACTAAAACTATTAAAAATAAACAAAATTTTAAATTTAATAATATAATAATAGATATATTATTTTTTGGTGTAGAATTTGGTGCTGTGATTAGAGATGGAAAAAAAAGTAAAACACCAAAACATCAAATTTGATGTTTTGGTGTACACCAAATTTGGTGTTTGGGTTGGAGTTGCCCTAATAGCTTACATTCCTAGGTTGGTTTATGCATCCACACCTTGAGAAATATCATTAGTACTCGATTAAACTGAATCAAGATTTATTTACTAGTCTTGATCTGGACAACATAACAAGAAACTATACATGGTGATACTCCCATCTAGCGGATAGCAGAAGAGAGACGAGTACTCTCTATTGACCTCCTGTCAATTGACAAATGACAAGTTTTATAATCTGAATTGGTGTGTTATTGATTTATTAGGCTCTTATGCCTTTATACAGTACATTGTAAGATATATCATAATCTCACACAACTTAGGAGAATCTAAGATACATGTTTATTTAAGATATGAATCATCTTCTTCGAAAAGTGTCAAAAGTAGCTAGTGCGTGCTTCAATGCGCGGCGAAGTTTCTATCACAACAATCGTAGGTTCAAACCTTTGTTTTCCGGCGCGTGCTGCCTTCCCGGTGTCGGAATTTCGTCGGTGACTGGGGAGGGCTCCCTTTTTCTTGCTTTATCGGTGGTGTGCTGCCGTGTATGGTGTTCGAGATTGTCGTGTGTTCTTGGAGGTTTCATATCATCGACGGCACGAAGGAGAGTGGCCTACTATGGCGGCTATTGGCGGAGTCCCAGCGGAGGTTAGAGGTGAGGCGGAGGTGGCCTTCGTTCTGAGCAGCTGCGTGAGGACGTGCGGCGGTAAAGGCAGAGTGTGGCTCCTGTCAGATTTGCAATGGCGCCTCGACCCGTGCTTCTCCAGATCTAGCGGCGGCTCTTTCTCTGCAGGTTAAAGGGACAATGGCGGTTCGAGGTGACAGCAACGGCCGTGCGTCTTGGATCCGGTGAGGTTATGTCGGTTTGTTTTCCTCTCCACCGGCAACGCAATTCTTCCAGTTAAGGCGGCTTCTGGTTTGGTCCAAGGTCTCTGCTTTTGGTTATCACATGATTTAAACCAACCTTAGATGTCCAACCCTAGGAGATTTCAAATGCTATAAAGATATATTCATAACAAATATTTTTCAAAGGAATGATTGTAATCAGCCCTTCTGGAAAGAAAGGTTTATTGTTGGATTACCATCATTCTTTGCAGAAAGATTAATAAGTAAATTAAAATATTTTGCTGGAGGACAACCAATACCATGGGATTCTATAACTTACGGTAATTGTTTGCCTTCTTCAAAAAAGAAGGATTGCAAATTTGTCAAGAACATAAAGATAAAAAAACAAACTAATAAATTTAGATTAGGTGCAACTATGGACTCATTTTGTGAGCAATATAGCTATCACCGTCTTACTCCTCCCTCTAGAGAAAAAAGAAAACCCCATAAATACAATAAATTTACTTATTCACGATCCCAAAATAGAAATTAAAAAAATCTCAAAAAACCTTCTAACTCCTCTTATACAAAAATAAAATAAAAAGATTTGAAAAGATTATATGTTGAAATTGCAAACATCGTGGACATAAATCTACCGATTTCTCTTAGAATCCAAAAACTCTGAAGAATATAGTAGTGAGCCTTCCTAAGACATTATAGAAGACCAAAGCGATTCATCTTCTCAAAGTTCGGAAGATTATTCAGATGATATTTTCAACTGTAAAACAATAAATATTATCACCAAAGATACCGATAAACAATTTCTAATAGATATAATTGATAAAATAAATGATCCAGAAACAAAAAGGGAATATTTATTGAAATTAAAGGATATAATACATAAAGAGACCCAACTTTCTACCCCCCCCCTGGCCCGGCCTTTTAGCCTTAGCAAAATATTAGAAAACACCCCTCTCCAACGTTATTTAAACAAGTAATTACAGGAGAGTTACAAGGAGAAGTTAAATGCTTAAAGACACAAGTAAAGGAATTACAACAAATAGTCCAGGAAAAACAATTAGAACAACTAAAAATAAATGCTAGAATAGCTTTAATCGAACCAAAATGTCATTAATCCATGCATTATATTCCAACGGAACCATCCACAAGTAACCCTGAAAAACATGATGAAACTAAAAAAGAAGAAGAATATATCCAAATTATAGATAAAATAAATTATCAAATAGGTATACAAAAATTACACTACACATAGGATATGATTTTAAACTAGAAATAATAGCACTATTAGATACATGTGCAGATTATAATTGCATAAGATAAGGTATAGTTCCAACTAAGTATTACGAAAAAACTTACGAAAAACTTAGTGGTGCAAATGGAACTAGTTTAATGGTTAATTATAAATTACCAAGGGAAAATTTTTGTGACAAGAGCTATTGTTTTAAAACTCAGTTTATTCTTGTTAAAAATCTAAGTCAAGAAGTTATATTAGGAATTCCATTTTTCACACAAATATATCCCTTTAAAGTCACGGAATTAGGAATTAGTACAAACATTGTAGGAGAAAAAATAATATTTTAATTTCTATCTCCTATGAAAACTAAATAAATACTAGCCTTACAAAACTCTACAATAAAAAAACCGATAAACTTAATAAATGGGAAACAAAAACATATACAATATTTACAACAAGAAATCAAATATCAACAAATAGAAAAACAATTACATAATTCAATTATAATAAATAAAATTAAGAAATTAGAAAATGAATTACTAAACCAAGTATTGAAATCCCAAATGCATTTTGGGTAAGGGAAAAACATATTGCTGAAATATCTTATGAAAAAAGACTTTCATGAAAGAAATATTCCCACTAAAGCTAGACCAATTCAAATGAATAAAGAACTTTTAGAACATTGTAAAAAAGAAACCCAAGAATTACTAGACAAAAAAAATAATTAGAAAATCTATATCACCTTAGAGTTGTTCAGTCTTTTATGTAAACAACCAAGCAGAAAAAGAAAGAGGAATACCTCGTCTAGTCATTAATTATAAACTTTTAAACAACGTTATACAATGGATATGATACCATATACCTAATAAAAGAGATTTATTAAAACGACTATATGATACTTGTATATTTTCAAAATTTGATATAAAAAGTGGATTTTGGCAAATTCAAATAGTCGAAAATGACAAATATAAGACAGCATTTACTCTGCCTTTCGGGCATTTTGAATGGAATGTTATGCCTTTTGGTTAAAAAACGCACCTTCAGAATTTTAAAATATTATGAATGAAATATTTAACCCTTATACTAGTTTTTTCAATAATATATACAGATGAAGTATTAATATTTTCGAAATCAATTGATCAACATTTTAAACATTTATATACCTTTTTAAATATAGTTAAAAAGCATGGATTAGTAGTATCCGCCAAAAAGATGCAAATATTTCAAACAAAAATAAGATTTTTAGGATACAATATTTATCAAGGGATTATTACACATATATCTAGATCTGTAGAATTTGCCAATAAATTTCCGGATGAAATTAACGATAAAACTCAACTACAACGATTTTTAGGACTATATATCAGACTTTTTACCTAATATAAGGAAAACTATTCAACCATTATTTCAGAGACTGCAGAAGAATCTAGTATCATGATCTAGTCAACATACCAGTATAGTTCAAGATATTAAGAAAAAATGTCACAACATTACCGTGTCTAGTTATTCGACACCCTAATGCATTCATGATGGTAGAAACTGATGCATCAGAAATAGGAGATGGGGGAATCCTTAAACAAAAAATGTCAGAGTCTTCTCAAGAGTCAATAGTACATTTTCATTCAGGAATTTGGCTAGGACCCCAAAAGAATTATTCTACAGTCAAAAAAGAAGTTTTGTCTATAGTAAATTGTATTTCTAAATTTCAAGATGATTGAATAAATAAAAGTTTTATATTACGCGTGGATTGTAAATCAGCAAAAGAGATTTTACAAAATGATGTTAAAAATTTAGTTTCTAAACAAAATTTTGCAAGATGGCAAGCTATTTTATCTGTTTTTGATTTTGATATACAATATATAAAAGGAGAAAATAATTGTTTACCCGATTTTCTAACAAGAGAATATTTACAGGAAAAATTTGCATGACTTAAATGATGAGTGAACAAAAAAGCCAATATATGCGGCAGACTATGTCAAGAGTCAACCACAGCTACAAAGAAAACAAGTAACTACCAGTAATCAATTTTCTGCATTAGCAGAATTCCCTCCTTTATCCTATGCAAAAGTCGTCAACCATATACCTCAAAAATTAACCAATCCATCCTCTTCTAAAAAAACTACTGACCAAAAATCCTCATATTTTCTTAAACCACATCGCCAACACCTTTTACCACTTCCCTTACCAAGCCAATATCACTAAAATATCTTACCCATTTTACCAAATGTATATTCTACGAGGATAGTCAATACCTTACCGACAATATTTCCAAAAACCGAACCTTTTACGAATTGATCATTGTCGATACCATGTCAGCTGAAATAATTCACCATACCGATAAATCCGACCAAAACCTCATATCATACTCTACCTATAAGATACTGAGGGTATGCAATGCTCAAGATCTCGGGTTTTTTAACTCCCATACCTGAAAAGACTTCTCCATTCCCGGGTTTCCTCTAGGGTTCACCTATATAGACGACCAAAAAGCCTTCTTGCATACTTTTTACCTACGAACCTATGACCATTTGTGGTTTATATCCTTTGACTTTCACTATCCTAAGTCCATACCAGGATGGTTTTACGAATGGTGGTATTGGTTTGGACCATGCAACCAAATTTATCCTCCCCCAACTACTCAAAGTATCCTTACCCTATTAAACAAAACACGAAAAAGATGAACCCATTGGCCCCTTACCAAAAATAGCTTTTCGTATAGACATGGGCGTGCCATGGATATTATCATGGCATTTTAACCTCATTCCTTTTTTACCAGATCTCGAGTCGAATGGTGGGACAAATATGGTTTGGACCGTTGTTCTGTTACCAACTTAAAAAATGGATCCAAACCCATAACCAAATTAAACAATCTGTTGCAACAATATTCGAGCACTGCCACCCATTCAAACAAAACCTGTAACCTCCGCCTCTCCAAAACAAAAAACAACAAGTCCAACAATGTCTAACACTTCATCTTTTGACTCCAAGAAAGAAAAAAACAAAGACAAACTCAAGAAAATATTGGAAGCTATCGTTATGCAAATATCCTCCTCCTCCGACGAAGATGATACTGCACGTTACACATGGCTATGACCCGTACGGCGGTCCCTTATCTCAAGATCCATTCGGAAGTTAAAAAATAATGTTCCTACTTTTCTAAAATGTAGATTGTAAATTGCAAATGTAAATATAATAATAAAAATAATATATATATATATAATAAAAAAATAATAATAAAAATGAGATAAAAATACAAAAAACTCTTTAAATTTTGCAGGTACTAGCAATAAAATCCATAGTCAAGATGGCAGCAAAACTTTATTCAAGAAAGAAGAAAACAAAATTTTCAATCAACATGTTCATCATCATTCGAAGACAAAATCAACCATCAAGACAACATCTTCAATCACAACAAACTCTAGACTAGGATAAGTTTTTGAAGTTAAAAAAAAAAGATAAGTTTGAGAAGTTTAAAAAATTATCAAAATTACTCACTATCGGCAAGCACAAACGCAAAACACATCACTCTACTTTTTTAAAGTTTTATCAACAATTTTGTATAAATAAATCAATAGAGCTTATGTGAGAGAGAGTGAATTTGAGCAAGACATCACTTGCAAAATTCCCTGCACACTTAAAACTCTCTAAGTTTTCATCTTTGTATTTCCTACTTTGTACTTTCAAGAAATTCAATAAAAAGTAAGTTTTTTTTTTTTTTTTGTCAATAGGAATTGATTCATGGGCCAGTGTACCAAATTACAAATGGGCCTAAACCCTAAACAGGAAAAAAATAGATCCGAGCAACTCGGTTACACAAACGACGCTGTGGATCAGAACGCCACGTGTCGACCCCAGCTCGCAAACGACATGCAACACGCGTCACCCATCGGAAGGACCGCCGGGAAGAAGCAAGCCACCGTGGAGGAAACGAAGCTCACGCTCACCGGACCGATTTCCTGAAGCGGCGAGGGACCATCTGCCGATCAGAACTTCCCGAAACCACCATCTACCGCAACCTGCATCAAAGAAAAACCAGTCACTGAACTTTCACCAGCAAACCGCCGCAGTCATGGAGGCGCCGTCGCCGTTGGGTCGGGGACCAAACAGGAGCCACAGAAAGCGCTTCCTCAAGCGCAGTGGCCACGAAGGCGATATTATTCCAAGCAAAACGGAGGGACCAGAGCAAATCAGCGAGAAATCAGCGGGCAGAGGGCGAGGAAAGAGAAGAGAAGTCCAATCAAGAACGAGAACCAAACCGGAAATTCCGGCGAAATCCGACCATGCGGAAGAGAAGCCAGCCATAGAAGAAACTCCTGTGATTATTCAAGGAAACAGGAAGAAGAAACACGTTTGGGGAAAAAGATCATGGCCCAGAACAAAAAGATGAAGAGCATGCCGAAATCAGAAAAAACCCCAAAGCCCAAGTATACACAAAGCAACCCAAAACACAGTCGCGATTCAATCGCCTCCTTAGAATCTCTTCTGAAAAATCAAAGTCTGGGAAGAAGAGAGAAAAGCGACCGAGAGAAAAAGAGAAAAAGAGACAATAAAAAGTAAGTTTTAATCATATAATTTCTCTACTTCTTGAATTTTATACTTTACTCTATACGGACTTTTTGTATATAAATCAAAGTTTATAATCATATTTACATAGGACCTCCTTCGATGACTCCGCACACATTATCTTGAGCAGCTCTTATCATTGTCTAGAAACACGAGTCCTAACCGAAGAAGAAGATTGGGAATCTCTGAGAAAAGTGAAAGGTCTTTCGGTTTCGGGAACTTCCTTCTCGATAGAGACCGAACAACGCAAGTCCAAATCGGATCTCTTTACGGACGAGGAAGATGGAGAGTGAAGATATACAAAGAAAGATGTAGACGATGAGAGGAGAAGGGACTGAAGGAAGAAGAGGAAGAGAAGAGAGTAGAAGAGTGAGATGCCATTTTCGGCGATCGAGTCCACGTTTTCGCTGTTGCTGAAGAAGATAGAGACGATAAGGAATCATCAAACTCTGACCAAACCCGGTTAATTACGGTAGAAGTTCAACCAAAACAACCTCATATGAAATTCGGTTTAGTTATCACCATAACGCATCCTGTCTTCTATATCTTGTTTATTTATCAACTCTGTTACAGAAACAAAAACGTTGAAGTTGTTCCTTACAACACAAGCAACCATTAAAACATATAATCTCTTTTTACTTGGAGAGTAGGCGCGTAAGAGAAGAAGGGTCAAACACAGCAGGACTACATGTGAAGTGTTGACAAATAAGGGCCACCGCTTTCTCAGAGTGTCTATTTCTCTTCGCCATCTCAGCTACATTACTGTTATACTCTTCCCAAAACTCCATCTCATCAGAACTCGAAGGATCTATGTGAATCACCTGCCCAGCCAAAAATTCACCAAAACTTCACAAATTTGTTGCTCGTTGATCTGACAACTCAAATAAATATACACCTCTTACCGTTTTATTAGGATCATAGACCGAATGTGCTGCAGAAAGCATGTTGTTGAGTTCTACAGAAGACTTAGAACCAACCAATACAACTTGTTTCCTTGATGGAACAGAGATCATATCCGCAGCACAGCACATCAACGGCACCGCCACGGCCAATTCTCTCAACCTCAACTCGAAGACTGCCTGCAAGAACAACAACAAAGAGACAATGATCTTCAACTAAACACCCTCAATGCCTAATGACGAATAGCAGATGGATTTGGTTGTTTGTTTACCAGGAGACGCTCTGCGGTGGTTATGTAGGAGTCAGCTTTTTCTCCAGCGACTAAGGAAGCTAATCTCACAAGGTTAATAGCAGAAACAGAGTTTCCTGAAGGCTCTGCACCATCATAATCTTCTTTTACACGGAGAAGAACAGATGGGTCTTGTCCTTGAGTATTGAAGTAGGCTCCTCCTTCTCGGTCCAGATATAACTCATCCTAATATTTCTTAAACTTTTACAGCCAATAAAAAAAGAACAACTTTGAGAAATTGAGCTAGTAAAGATCTCTCTTACCTGTGTCTCTTGAAGTTTGATTGCCCATTTAAGCCAGTCAATCCCACCTCCATTCTCGTAGAGATCGAGTAAACCAGAGATCAAGAAAGCATAATCGTCTAAAAAGGCAGGAGCTTTGGATGGTCCCTGTCTGTAACTGTGTTGTAACCTGCGTGACTGCTCATCATAGAGATTTCCTCTTATAAACAAAGCTGCTTTCTCTGCAATGTCTATGTAATCCTCTGGCTGTAAATGGAACAAGAAATCGAAAGTCAAAGGTGAAACCGAGGAGTAAAAGAAGACATCAAGGGGTATACCAATCATTACCTGACTATTCACCACAGGGAAACCATATTTGGTGCTTTCAGGCTCAGCCTTAAGTATCTTGGAAGCTCTTGCGAAAGACGAGATAACAAGACCGTTCCACGACACAATTATCTAAGAAAAGAAATCTTAAAGAGTTAACAAAGCTGAGGAAACAGTAGAAGAGGACAAGAAAAGATCCCACGAAGAGTCTTACCTTATCATCTAAATGCGGCTTAGGACGTTTCAATCTGACATCGAAAAGCTTTCTTCGGCATTCACCCAAAATCTCCTGATACTTCTCAATGGAGAGGCTAAACTTTCTCGCCATGGCAGACAGCTCATTTCTTTCAATCAGCACGTTCTTCTCAGCGAATTCATTGTGCGGGTCACTCATGCTCGAAAGATCACAGTTACCGGATTTCTTAACATAATAATGCTCCTTGAAAAGATCAGCATTCTCCCCGAGGACTTCATCAATCTTGACACCAAACACATAAAAACAAGAAATATAAGTTTAGAGAGGGCAACTCAATTCAACTGATGAGTATATCAGAGAAAAGAACCTCATCGTTGGTCCATATATAGAAAGCTCCTTCTTTCTTTCTCTTTGCACCCTCGAATTCAAAACTATCAGCATCTTCAGCAGAATATATTCCACCTTCAGGTGCAATCATGTCTCTTCTCAGATAATCAAGGATATCTCTTGCCACATAAGAATACATAACATCTTTGGTAATGGTAAAGCCATCAAGGTAGACGTTAGCTAGTTGCCCTTGATCATATAGCATTTTCTCAAAATGCGGAACTGCACCAGGAAAATAATAAAATGCATCAAGTTCGAATATTTTTCATCTGTTTTGGAAACTGCAGGATAACATTTGAAGTCTCACCATGCCAACATTCATCGACGCTGTACCTATGGAACCCGCCTCCAATGTGATCATGCATCCCTCCATTTGCCATGCCTTGCAAGCTGAATAAAACCATACTTTGGTCTTCATCAGCTTCACTCGTTTTTCCAGCTTCTTTCAACTTCTTGGAGTGATAAAGCATCAGCTGGATCTCGACAGGCCTTGGGAATTTTGGCGCAGATCCAAACCCACCGAATTTCGAATCATAGCTCCGAGAAAGCTTGAACACAAACATTCAGTGTTAGAAGGCTTCTTCATGTTGATGTATCAATTTTTCTAGGAGTACATCAGAGGCGAACCATACTTGTTTTGCACATATACTCACAGCCGTCCGAGAAAGCCCATCTGGCAATTTATCACTTCCAGCATTCGCAGATAAAGCTTTTGACAGTTCTTCAATAGCATACGTACCACTCTTCACAAGCGTGTCCCTCTTGTTGTCCCACGCGTCTTTAACCTTCCTGAACCAAAAACCAAATAAAACATGGAGAATACAGTTGAATCACTATAACCTTCCTGTCCCGTTTTTCTACATACATACTTTTTCCTTTACCGAAAACAAAACTAATTTCATCATCTTGAGCGTGAATGCTAGTGTAGAAGATAAGAAGACAGAAAGGGGTTTCCTTACTTAAGGAGAGTCTTGAATCCTGGCCTTGCATAATTGTCATTTGGAGGAAAGTAGGTTCCACCCATTAGTGGCTTCAAATCAGGTGAAAGGAAGACAGAGAGTGGCCACCCTCCTCCACCATACAACGCCTGGACGAATGACATATAAACCTAATAGTTCCAGTAAAAAGAGTTGTAAGTCAAGCCCACAAACGTTTTCAAGACTTAACTCTACTATGGATTTGCGTCTCTCACTGGAGTTACCCCAAACAAGCAAATATTATCCAAAAAGTAACGAAAGCTATTTATTTCAACCACGACATGATGAACCAAGTGGAAGAGATATCTCTGAAACTAAGTACTCAGAGAAATGAATGAGACTTCGAATTTGAAGGGCATTTGTTGAAGACAGAGTCGATTAAAACATTCTTGTGTCATGCAGACAGTAATTTACCTTATCGACATCAGGCCGCTCTTCTCGATCCACCTGTTGCACAGACATGTTAAACAAGATGTTGGCAAAGTGTTTGAAGAGTAACCAGCTCAAAGACGGTGCTTAAAATCTCATTTTATAATCCACAGCTAGACGAAATCCTTTGACCTTAAACTCTAACCTTGATACTAACGAAGGAATTGTTCAAGAGTTTTGCCACTTCCTCATCTTCGAATGACTCGACTTCCATCACATGGCACCTGAAAAAGAGTTAGCTAATACTGAAACATACATCCAAAACAGGAAAGAAGATAATTATTGTTCTGCTTCTCTACTCCTGGCATCCAAAACAATAACACGAGTTCTTAATCTACAATTCTTCTTTCACTTTCCTTTCATATAATCCTTAAGTCTTCATTAGGCTTACGTCTATAAGCAAAGAACAGTGATTAAACTTTACAAATGCAGAATCATTTTTAATATGTCATTCATTCTCCTACTTCCATTCAGTAAAAGAAGAACTGAACCTCAAGATCCAAAATAAAACTATTGAATTCTCACCAGTGACAGGTACTGTATCCAACTTCAAGATTCCCATAAAAGAGATTTTGAAAACAAAAGTAAACCAATTAGTGTCATAAACTAAATAATCAAGGATATCTAATCCAGCAGAATTTAAAACGATCATTAGAGGATTATAGAAAACAACTTGATAAGAAGATGGGCACGTCTCTCTTCTTTGCTTCTTCAAAAGCTTCTTCTCCCCATGGATACCAATCAACCTTTTTACATGAACCATGAAATCATTTAGAATTCAAAATACGATCAAGCCAGGAAAAGAAAAAGTTGGATGCTTTTTGAGCTAAGAACCGGTTAATGAAGCTATGCCTACAATCTAAACCAGATATGGCTTAACTACTTGCAACGAAACTCCCTAATTGAAACTGAAGTGTCCTAATTGAAAACAAAGGTGTTCTATTTAGCTATTGTAATGACGGAGAATTAAATACCGGATTGTGCGCGTGTTGAAGAAGATAAGGACTGTGTTCGGCGGCTAAACGGTTGGTATGTTTCTGAGATGTTGACGAGGTCGAAGACGAAGTCTCTTCCGCCATGGCCAAGACCTTGCCTGAGGAAATGGATCTCGAGAGAATCGGCGAGAAAGGGAAAGAAAACGAAGGACAATTTGAACGGACGCGAATTCTTCTTCCCGGCAAAGATGACAGAGACGCGATGCTGTGAGAAGCAAAGCGGTGGAGGATTGAGGAAGACAGCAAGTGAAGACTTTTCATCAGCATCTGATTAAGAAACGATGCCGTTTAGGGTTTGGTTAGTCAAACTGGCAAGGTGATGTCAGATTAAAGGACTAGAGGATTCGCCATGCGAGCGGGAGAGCTTCAGACACATCTTTCTTGTTGGATATTTTCAGTATGTGACACGTGTAGATAAGACAAGAAGGAGGAGGATATTGGCTCCGATCGGTGTATGTATAATTTGTTTTTTTTCTCCAAAGAACAGCGGTTAAAAAGGGAAATGCTGTGGTTCAAAGGGGCCATCCAAATATTAACCTTTTTGATAAAAAAAAAAACCAAAACGTAGAAAAAACAAGAGTCAATTAGGTGAAAAATACCTTTTGATGATTTAATTAGGTAAGTGGTAAAATGTTTTTTAAAACCATTTATTGGGCTCCGTTTTGACGACTTTACCCCTCAAGCCCAATGACACGTAAGTCTGCAACTTGCAGTGCAACTTGCATTCTTTCTCTCTCTCTCACAACTCTCTTTTTCTCTCTCACGAAGAAATCAATCAACTTGCATCTTTTTTTAGAGTTTTTAATGAAAAGATGACATATAGTAACTGGTATAAAAAATAAAAAAATATAGCAATGGAATGTGGTACTGTTAACATTTAGTTGGTGTTGCTAACATTTTGAATATATATTATATTTTGAATTCGTTTCGTTAACATTTTATTTAGAAACGCTAAAATTTTATTTGGTCCTACTAACATTTTTGATATATATATATATATATATATATATTATTTTAGAATTGCATGTCTGATAACATTTGAGTTCGCTAACATTTTAATTCCCGCTGCTAACATTTTACATACATATATTATTTTAAACTTATATGCTAACAATTATCTTAGTATCGCTAACATATTTATTTTGCGTACAAACCAAAATATTAGTCTTGATAACCAAATATTTAGTAATTATTAAGCTAACCCAATATTAGACACATCAAGAACAGAGTGAGAAAAAGACTATTTTAAGACGTTTTCCTACAATACTCAATTAAGCATAGAAAAGGTTCAAAATTGAGATGAAAAGATAAATGAAAGCGAATCGATAGCCACCTGAGCGGAACTAAGATCAAAACTGAAACCATCAACCGATTCAGATTGTTGAAATCGGAGTTTCGTGACTTCGTTAACGCAAGAAAACGTAGCTACAACAGGGGAAGACGAGGAAGGGGATGAAGAGGAGGTGAGATCAGTGACTGAAGCTAACAAAATACGAGAGATAATTCTTCTGATTCGATCAAATTTGGTGAGGGAGAGTGAGATTTGTGGCTTCGAGGAGTGAGAGGAAGACACAGAGCAGGATTTGGGATTCACATGGGAGAGAACAAAGAGATTTTCCAGATTTTTATTGAAGTTAGAGAGACATATAAGAATAGGGGTATTTCGGTCACAAAAATGAAGCGAAACTAGGTTTGGTCACGGATTTAATATGGGGCTCATTTATGGCCACCAGCCCCAATTCTTTCAAAAAACAATTAAAAGTGCCAATCGCTAAAAAAGGAAGAAAAAAACCGGAATTAACGAACATTTAAGCGAAATAAAAATTAAAATGTTAACATCCAAATTTGATAATGAACCACCGAATTTTGATAAATAAACTGTTAATTTTATATTTTATTGAAAAAACAAATTTACTAATTTGTCGGTTCTTAAATTATTTTAATAGTTTAATGTTTTTTTTTGTCAACACTAGGCTTCATTAAGACCAGTCCAGCAAGGTACAAATAAAAAACCATACAGAAATACAAGGGAAGGTCCAAATACAAATTCAAAACCCAAACCAAAATGGCTCGAGCGGATAAAAGTAGAAGAACCACGTGTCAGCGCGCAGAAGATAGCCGGCATGCAGCCGCCAGAGAACCAGCGACGCCGAATAGAGCGCCGAAAACCGCTGAGAACCCAAAATTTGCAACCACATCCTTGTTGCCGATCTCTCCAATCCACTGAAAATACCGCCGAGAAAGAACCGCGAGAAGACGAAGAATAACTTCATTAGCTTCAACAAAGAACATCACGACGAGGAAGCTCCGCCGCCGGCCAATCAAACACGAATTGACTATTTAAACCCCAGCCAAGAACGAGAAATAGCAAGCAGAGATATTACTCCAAGCTCGGGACGCCGCTACCAAAGAGAAGGAAGAAAACCGGACCTTGCGACGGGATGAAAAACGAGGATTGTGATCGGGAAATCTCCACACAAGGCGGAGCAAAAGAAGGTCCAGGAAGAAACCCAGAACCAGATCAGATGAACTCCGAATTTATTCAACCAAAATCTATCGAAAACGAAGATCTATACAAGACAAAAATCGATGGAAAAAAAAGATATTATTTTCTGAAAGATCTGAATCTATTAACAGAGCAAGATCGAGAAAAAACTCTCATCGCGAAAGCTCGATAGAAAATTCCCTCTCTAACAGTAGAGAGAGAAACGAGCTCCTCCCTATCTATCCATACATGATGATAAAATATGCTAATATCTATGTATTTTACTATTTTGGATACTAAGAATCATATGTCCTCCGCACATACAAATGTTTATTTTATATTTATGAGTATTATATTTATTTTATTTAAGTTATATTTTATATATTTTCAACAATATTATAATATTGTTAATTTCATTTATTAATTATATCTTTTATATTTTATATTAAAATTATATATTTTATACTTTTGTGTTACATTTATACTTAATATTTTTTTGATATAGTTTAAGCAAAAATTAGTCTTTGTTGTATGTTTTATATTTTGTTTTTAGAATTATTTTATTTAAAATTATATTTTTTCTTCAGTAGTATAATAATATTCATTTAAGTTTTCTATTTTTTTGTAGAAAATATTTAACTATTTTATTTGTATGATTTTTGCTTTTCATATATAAAAGTTACATATTTGAAATTTTGTATGGTCCATTTGTATTGTACATACTCTTTAACATAACTTAAAGAACCATTGGCTTTTCTTATATGAGTTTTTCTTTATTTTTCAAAAAAAAATCGTCTAAGCCAATTTTAAGGAAAAAAATTGTTAGATCAATTAGTATATTCATTGTATTTCATTTATGCCAAGAAATACTTTTAATTTTTTTTTATCAGTTTTACATTTAAACTTCGCCTATCACTTTTTTTTAAAATAAAATTGGCATTCCTATTTTCTTAAATATATATTTATGTGTATATTTGTTTTTGGAGAAATTTCCTAACGGCAATTTATTTGTCATTTATGCGAGTTATTTATTTTATTAACATTTTATAATTTTCTTTAATCTTATAATCAAAGAAATTTTATTCAAACTAATTTTAAAAGTCAATAATTTATTTTATGTAATGAATCTTATTATTTTTATCTTTTTGGAATTAAAATGTATAATTATTATTATATGATTTTAAATAATTAAATTAATGTAGATTTATTTAGGTAGATAACTAGATTTTTGTTTTTTATTTAATAGTCTTTTAGAAAAATTAATGATTTAAAATATATTAAATGTTTTATTTTGGCCAACGTTTTAATTAGAAAAAATTAATGGGCAAAAAATTACAACACAATCTAAAATAAAAGTCCAACACAGAAAACATAATTTGGCCAACATAAACCTAAATCTTATCACTTTGGATAAGTTCAGACAGTTACACGTGGTAGCCCGCAAAACTACTCAACATGCAACCGGCACAAAAGCAACGATTGATGAGAAATCGCCGGAAACCGCTTCTGCTACACCTTAACTATGTGTCAAAGATGACATGTGTTGAAAATCATGCCGTTCCACCAAAAAATATCTCCAAAGAAGATCCGTAAAAAGGACAAGCGTCGTATCGCACCAAAAAACACCACGCCTAGAAAACTCCATCGCCAACAAAATACATATATCGATTTGACTATTTGATTTCTGAACCAAATGTGGGACAAATCTGTAGAGATATTACTCTAGGAGCATGAAGTCACTAAGAGAGACACCGAAGATAATCAGATTGCGTGACGGGATGAAGAACCAGTAAAAGAGATCAGAGAATATCCGATCGAGACCGGGAAAGATCAGATATTAATCGAAAGAAACAAAAGCAAAAGATACAAAAGACGGATTTAAAAATGTAACACACAATCGAAAATCGATTTCGATGTTATTCGAACACTCATATACACAAACAAAATAAGATCGCGAAAACCGAAAATCGATCCTACCTCTTCTGAAAGATCAAGTTTATGAAGAAGAGGAAGAAAAAGATCGCAAGTTTTAAGAAAAATTTCTCTTTCTAAAAAGAGAGAGAAGCGATCTCGTCGTTCTAACTAGTATGATTGGCGCGACCGACTAGAAAACTCCACCGCCATCAAAATACATAGATCGATTTGACCATTTAATTTCTGAACCAAAGGTGGGACAAAGCTGTAGAGATATTACTCTAGGAGCATGAAGTCACTGAGAGAGACAACAAAGATAATCATACTGCATGACGGGATGAAGAACCAGTAAAGGAGATCAGTGAAGATCTGATCGAGACCGGAAAAATCAAGTTTATTAAGAAGAGGAAGAAAAAGATCGCAAGTTTTGAGAGAATTTTCTCTTTCTAAGAAGAGAGAGAAGCGATCTCGTCGTTCTAACTAGTATGATTGGCGTGGCCGGCTAAATATATTAAATGTTAATATTAGTGTGTTCCGTAAAGTTCACTTCAAAAAAATATATTTAATAATGTGGATATATTGTAGATAAAGAGAGGAAATTTCGTATTATATATATGATCTATATTATTTAAACAAGAATGTTTTTAAAACTAATTTTCTCTAATGTGTTATATTACAAACTAGTATTATGGCCCGTGTGTTGCACGGACATTGAATTCAATCCATTTATTTCAAATAACATTTCATAGTATGATTAACCGAAAAAACAATACCATAGAATATTCGATTATAGAGTACAATAATATTGCGTTACCGATTCATATTTTAACATACAATTGAATGAAACCCATAAACTAAAAAAGATGATCGAAAAGAATTAACCTCACATTCGATAGACAAAAAAAAATATCGTTCAAAAAACACCTTTAATCATCATCATCTTAAGCTTCAAAGCTATTTTTGTGGTAAAACTAACAATGTCACTGATGTCATATAACTACGACTCACCAAGTCACTGGTTTCAAAAGTAGAAACACAGTAATCATAAATCATTGAGTCAGTGTAAACAACTCCATAAATACATTGTAATATCCAGAATTTCTATAGAACATCTTTATGCAGTTTTTGCTGATCATTTTAATTCAGTTTCATTGTCATTATATAATAATATTTTTTATGAAAGAATGTAATGAAAGCCCTCTCATTTGGCTTATCTTTTTTCCGATCTCTACGGAATCATCTTGTTTCATTCCAAAACCGCTCAATTTTGATATCAAGTAGCTAAACATTCCTTAAGTTTGTTTATAGCCCAAATTCTCGAATTTAATTTAATTAAGTATGATTTATGACTAAGTATAAGAGTTATCCCATATTACACGTGGAGTTAGTACTCAAAATTTTTAAAATTATACCTTATTTTCTTGTTATATATTGTGTTGTTATTATTTGATTTTTTTTTTTAAATGTAATGAGGTGCCAATTTTGTTATTAGTTTATACAATTTATTTTTTTTAAAGAAAAAGCATCCCATATTTAGTTGGTGCAAAGGTATTTTTATCGATAGAGGCAGTGAGTTTAAAAGAAACATGTTTCTTTATTTTCGAGAGACATGTCATATTTGTATTCTCCAAAAAATTATATTTTAATTAGTAAATGGTGAACGTAACTTATATGATATCTATGATATTTTTTTTTTCAAATGTTTTGTATGTTGGTTTTCTTTGTTATGATCAAATGCCGTATTTAGAAGTGCTAATTTGTACACATACGTAGTGAAAAGAAAACCTTAATATGAGAAATGGTTGTTAGAGATAATATAAACAATGCACAATACCAAATATATTTGCTAGCTACCAGATTCTAACTTCGTTATCCATTTATGTAATAGTCACACATATATATGTGTGTGGGTTCTTCGTATGTAAATTTTTTTTTGGACGACTGTTATGCCTAGAATTATATTTTTATTTATTTATTGGTTGTAATATTTTGTTTATTTTTTTTTTGTTAATACGTGTAATAAGTACATTTATCTTTTCGTACATGTAAATTTTCAGAAATCTGTATTAGTGATATATTTTGGGGAAGGTATTTTCATCTATTTTGTTTGCTAGTTTTATATGTAAAATTCTATCATGTTAGTATTTGTGATATTATGCTAATCTACGCAAAGTAACTATTATATTTGGTTATAAGCTTTGTAGATAACCAATCGATCTCAGCTACCATACTCTCAACTGTGGACGATGATTGCTTCTCGTTATCCTCAAGTTTCGGGTTAAGCAGGGGAAAAAACCTTCTTATGTGTCTCCCTCCAGAAGAAGAGATATTGAAAAAAAATTGAGTTATGACTTCCTCTAGTTTTGACAGCTGCTAGACGTGAACCATATTGATGTAAGCACGCTGACGCTCATAGCTTTTCAAAACCTGCGGATGGGCAATTATAAACAAAATGAACAAAGAATAAAAGTAATAGTAGTTCTCATTGGGTTATTGTTGTTGGTTTACACAGGTGGATCTTGATCTCATTAAAAGGAATCCCATCTATCGCATTGGAATATAGTCAGTTTGATTATACTGCATTTGCTACAGTTGCTTCAATTTTTCTGCGGGAATCAAACTTCTCTGCAAGACATGCACAGTGCTATACACAATCTATGATTATAAAATTTTAAATTTATATCTTGTTTTTTAAGACTAAAGACTAAAGAATTTTGTCTTAATATATTAAGACTAAATCATGCATATTTCGTTCCTTTATAATTGTGTGTTAAATGGACATAGTTATGTTCAGCTTTCATGTTACGAACTACATTTATCATGCTCATTCATCCCCTACTCCCAAAGAGTCTGAGAAAGCAACCCCCTCATCGGAGATAGTCTCATCCAATAGCTGAGAATCCTCATCGCCAAGAACAGCTTTAAATCTCTCTCTTCTCTCCACTTTGTCTCTCACTCTCCTTTCAAATTCTTCATCGGTATAAGCCAACATGTATCTGAGCTTAAAGTTAACTCTGTTCTCAATCATAGTGGTGTGCCTTGGGATGATCCGACACTCCAATGAGTAGCTAAAGAATCTGTTCTCAAGTATTATAAAACTTCATGATTACTTAAAAGCTATGTTTTCAAGGTGGTGATATCGTTTCATGTAAAGTGTTGTTATGGAGTCAAGATTTACTCTGATACCATTTATGTAAAGCTCAATATTTTTTGTTGGAATCTGCTGAACTTACTAACCGGTTCTCTCTTGCTCCTGTACCGTCTCCTCGATCTATCTAGTATTAACCCGCGCATCAGCGCGGATCAACTTTTCTGCTAACAAAAATAATTTTTAATAAACATTTTTTATAGTTTTGTTTTTAAAAATTTATATTTGGATGTATACATTTCCACATAGTGTAGATCTATGCATTTATGTCTTAGTGATAGGTTTGTATTGGTTCTATTGAGATATATGTTTTTACATGTTAAAAAAAAATTGAATCTATATAAAAACCGCTAGAATTCTAATCGGATTTTCGAGTCATTTTTATCTAGATCCATGTTAGTTCGATATTAATATTAAGAACCTATAAATATCCAAAAAAATCGAGTCAGCTCGGGTTTCGTATATTGAACACCTGAAAAATATATAAAATCCAAAAATACTTAAAAGCCTAAAACTTATCTGAAAACCGTGAAAAATATGTTACCATATTTATAATTATACATTTTTGTTCTTATTATACAATGTCTCTTAGCTTCTCGTCCTTCATCCACTCAAGCTCATCATTATCCTCATTGCGGTAAAGTTCAGCAATCGTACTTGGCTCCTGAGTTTCTTTATCTCTCGCAGCCATATAGTTATCTCTAAATCCAACTCTCATTTTTTTTCAGCAATAGGTTCAAATTCATGGTAGTGTTTCTCAATCCAGTTCTCCTTCCCTGATGGTTGTTCCTTCTCTATATGTTCAGAACTTTCAACGGACTCGAAGAGACTTGTTTCGCGCTCTTCTATTTTGTTTGCAGAACTTCCTTGCTTGCACAGTCCATTTTCTATATTCACATGTTCTGAAAATTTCTCGTAATCATCCTTGCCTAACGGTTCAGAAGAAGCAGAATCAAGCGTTGCTTCCCAGGTTCCATTGCCTGCACCAAGGATTTTATTTTTGTCAACCAATTTGCATTTTTTAACTGGATTACGCTCTTCATCGCTCTGCTTTGGGAAGATTTCATCACTGTCTTGGACTAATTTCTGAGTAAACTCTTCCTCACCACTTCTTCTTAAAAGGAACTTTTTAACCTCTTTTACAGACCGTATGACTCTGAGAAAGGACCTGTCATAGGTATACCTTGTGGCTGAAAAAAAAGAATGGAGATGGGTTAGAAGATGATCCAAAACTCGGTAGGCAGACAACTATTCCCCAGAAGAAATAGAAAAGACTGAAAGATTTTGAATATGTTTTTGTCTATGTCCCAACTACTGGTGGCAAGCTAAAAAATAATGAGATTATGAAGAATGCTAAACTATCAATAAGATTTCTTTTCAGTCTTTGTAGTTCCTTATAAATGAACAACCTCACATATTATCATTTAGCTAATGCTATCTATAAAATCAAAATGTACCTGGTTCTTCAACTTCTGGCTCAGCTATTGTCATTACTCTCTGGCTCCATAGAAGATTTAGGCATAATTGACATTGCACCTTGACCATCATGCAATGCCTACAATTACGAACTGATGATTATTTTCCATCTTATGCAAAAACACAAGGTAAGTGAGTAAATGAATACCTGAGACCACCACATCTTTAGCATTACATATATGTAGTTGGACCTCTCAAGAAACCGCCATAACAGAGGGAAAAGAAACAATACGCCCGCGAGCATATTAAGCGCCAAATAGAAAACGACAGCTATTATAAACAGTGAAGGTGAGTGCATGGCATTCCCAAACCAACTCTTGATAGTTCAGGCAAATCCTGGAGGGTCTTTCCAGCTATATGCGTAATTAACAGGCAGAATAATAACCCACGCTCCAGCAGATATTACCTTCAGGATGTATCTTAGTTTAACATGTAGCCACATGCTTCGATGAGCTTTGAAACTAAGGATCACATCAAGATTAGATGCACAAATAGTTCAAGTAAATGAGGTTTCGTGACTCAAGTAAACTTACGAAAGTATTGAACACTGACATTTACAGATCTTGTCCAAGCTTCATTATTGCAGCTGTGATAAATACACTCAGAACTTTCTTGAAGAATACATCAGCTCCAAAAATCGAACTTGGTTCATACAAACTACAATGTAGTTTCACAAACAATTTAAAATGCATATCCGATTCGAATCAACCCATTACCTTGACTGTCATCTGGCCGGCGGCAAATTCGTGGTCGGCGTTCGGATCAAGTGCAGGTCGGTGCAGGAACTCAGAGCCGTCAAATGTCCTTCCAGTCATCGTTGCGGCCATCGAGGGTGATGAGCCTATGTCTGAAATCAGCCATGACCTGGATCTCCGAGTCCGATTCACAACTCCATTCGCCGGATTCCTGGTGCGAGACGACCGTCTCCGTCCCGAAGATCAAGAGCCACACTACAACCAGAAGCTGAAGCATTTTTCGCTTTCCACCTCAACGATGATGGTATTTACGGTTATAGTCCTATGCATATGAAATTAACAAAAGCTAAGATCAATAATATACTTAAGAAAGAGGGGAGATCGATTGAAAAAACAATCGGTAAAATCAAGATGAACCCTAATTTCCGAAAACGAAATTCAACTCTTTGAATTCTATAGACGATTCATGAGCAAAAAATCATTTGAGATCGAAGAAAAAAAATTAACGGAAGAAGAAACTGATAATATAAACAATGCACAATACCAAATATATTTGCTAGCTACCAGATTCTAACTTCGTTATCCATTTATGTAATAGTCACACATATATATGTGTGTGGGTTCTTCGTATGTAAATTTTTTTTTGGACGACTGTTATGCCTAGAATTATATTTTTATTTATTTATTGGTTGTAATATTTTGTTTATTTTTTTTTTGTTAATACGTGTAATAAGTACATTTATCTTTTCGTACATGTAAATTTTCAGAAATCTGTATTAGTGATATATTTTGGGGAAGGTATTTTCATCTATTTTGTTTGCTAGTTTTATATGTAAAATTCTATCATGTTAGTATTTGTGATATTATGCTAATCTACGCAAAGTAACTATTATATTTGGTTATAAGCTTTGTAGATAACCAATCGATCTCAGCTACCATACTCTCAACTGTGGACGATGATTGCTTCTCGTTATCCTCAAGTTTCGGGTTAAGCAGGGGAAAAAACCTTCTTATGTGTCTCCCTCCAGAAGAAGAGATATTGAAAAAAATTGAGTTATGACTTCCTCTAGTTTTGACAGCTGCTAGACGTGAACCATATTGATGTAAGCACGCTGACGCTCATAGCTTTTCAAAACCTGCGGATGGGCAATTATAAACAAAATGAACAAAGAATAAAAGTAATAGTAGTTCTCATTGGGTTATTGTTGTTGGTTTACACAGGTGGATCTTGATCTCATTAAAAGGAATCCCATCTATCGCATTGGAATATAGTCAGTTTGATTATACTGCATTTGCTACAGTTGCTTCAATTTTTCTGCGGGAATCAAACTTCTCTGCAAGACATGCACAGTGCTATACACAATCTATGATTATGAAATTTTAAATTTATATCTTGTTTTTTAAGACTAAAGACTAAAGAATTTTGTCTTAATATATTAAGACTAAATCATGCATATTTCGTTCCTTTATAATTGTGTGTTAAATGGACATAGTTATGTTCAGCTTTCATGTTACGAACTACATTTATCATGCTCATTCATCCCCTACTCCCAAAGAGTCTGAGAAAGCAACCCCCTCATCGGAGATAGTCTCATCCAATAGCTGAGAATCCTCATCGCCAAGAACAGCTTTAAATCTCTCTCTTCTCTCCACTTTGTCTCTCACTCTCCTTTCAAATTCTTCATCGGTATAAGCCAACATGTATCTGAGCTTAAAGTTAACTCTGTTCTCAATCATAGTGGTGTGCCTTGGGATGATCCGACACTCCAATGAGTAGCTAAAGAATCTGTTCTCAAGTATTATAAAACTTCATGATTACTTAAAAGCTATGTTTTCAAGGTGGTGATATCGTTTCATGTAAAGTGTTGTTATGGAGTCAAGATTTACTCTGATACCATTTATGTAAAGCTCAATATTTTTTGTTGGAATCTGCTGAACTTACTAACCGGTTCTCTCTTGCTCCTGTACCGTCTCCTCGATCTATCTAGTATTAACCCGCGCATCAGCGCGGATCAACTTTTCTGCTAACAAAAATAATTTTTAATAAACATTTTTTATAGTTTTGTTTTTAAAAATTTATATTTGGATGTATACATTTCCACATAGTGTAGATCTATGCATTTATGTCTTAGTGATAGGTTTGTATTGGTTCTATTGAGATATATGTTTTTACATGTTAAAAAAAATTGAATCTATATAAAAACCGCTAGAATTCTAATCGGATTTTCGAGTCATTTTTATCTAGATCCATGTTAGTTCGATATTAATATTAAGAACCTATAAATATCCAAAAAAATCGAGTCAGCTCGGGTTTCGTATATTGAACACCTGAAAAATATATAAAATCCAAAAATACTTAAAAGCCTAAAACTTATCTGAAAACCGTGAAAAATATGTTACCATATTTATAATTATACATTTTTGTTCTTATTATACAATGTCTCTTAGCTTCTCGTCCTTCATCCACTCAAGCTCATCATTATCCTCATTGCGGTAAAGTTCAGCGATCGTACTTGGCTCCTGAGTTTCTTTATCTCTCGCAGCCATATAGTTATCTCTAAATCCAACTCTCATTTTTTTCAGCAATAGGTTCAAATTCATGGTAGTGTTTCTCAATCCAGTTCTCCTTCCCTGATGGTTGTTCCTTCTCTATATGTTCAGAACTTTCAACGGACTCGAAGAGACTTGTTTCGCGCTCTTCTATTTTGTTTGCAGAACTTCCTTGCTTGCACAGTCCATTTTCTATATTCACATGTTCTGAAAATTTCTCGTAATCATCCTTGCCTAACGGTTCAGAAGAAGCAGAATCAAGCGTTGCTTCCCAGGTTCCATTGCCTGCACCAAGGATTTTATTTTTGTCAACCAATTTGCATTTTTTAACTGGATTACGCTCTTCATCGCTCTGCTTTGGGAAGATTTCATCACTGTCTTGGACTAATTTCTGAGTAAACTCTTCCTCACCACTTCTTCTTAAAAGGAACTTTTTAACCTCTTTTACAGACCGTATGACTCTGAGAAAGGACCTGTCATAGGTATACCTTGTGGCTGAAAAAAAAGAATGGAGATGGGTTAGAAGATGATCCAAAACTCGGTAGGCAGACAACTATTCCCCAGAAGAAATAGAAAAGACTGAAAGATTTTGAATATGTTTTTGTCTATGTCCCAACTACTGGTGGCAAGCTAAAAAATAATGAGATTATGAAGAATGCTAAACTATCAATAAGATTTCTTTTCAGTCTTTGTAGTTCCTTATAAATGAACAACCTCACATATTATCATTTAGCTAATGCTATCTATAAAATCAAAATGTACCTGGTTCTTCAACTTCTGGCTCAGCTATTGTCATTACTCTCTGGCTCCATAGAAGATTTAGGCATAATTGACATTGCACCTTGACCATCATGCAATGCCTACAATTACGAACTGATGATTATTTTCCATCTTATGCAAAAACACAAGGTAAGTGAGTAAATGAATACCTGAGACCACCACATCTTTAGCATTACATATATGTAGTTGGACCTCTCAAGAAACCGCCATAACAGAGGGAAAAGAAACAATACGCCCGCGAGCATATTAAGCGCCAAATAGAAAACGACAGCTATTATAAACAGTGAAGGTGAGTGCATGGCATTCCCAAACCAACTCTTGATAGTTCAGGCAAATCCTGGAGGGTCTTTCCAGCTATATGCGTAATTAACAGGCAGAATAATAACCCACGCTCCAGCAGATATTACCTTCAGGATGTATCTTAGTTTAACATGTAGCCACATGCTTCGATGAGCTTTGAAACTAAGGATCACATCAAGATTAGATGCACAAATAGTTCAAGTAAATGAGGTTTCGTGACTCAAGTAAACTTACGAAAGTATTGAACACTGACATTTACAGATCTTGTCCAAGCTTCATTATTGCAGCTGTGATAAATACACTCAGAACTTTCTTGAAGAATACATCAGCTCCAAAAATCGAACTTGGTTCATACAAACTACAATGTAGTTTCACAAACAATTTAAAATGCATATCCGATTCGAATCAACCCATTACCTTGACTGTCATCTGGCCGGCGGCAAATTCGTGGTCGGCGTTCGGATCAAGTGCAGGTCGGTGCAGGAACTCAGAGCCGTCAAATGTCCTTCCAGTCATCGTTGCGGCCATCGAGGGTAATGAGCCTATGTCTGAAATCAGCCATGACCTGGATCTCCGAGTCCGATTCACAACTCCATTCGCCGGATTCCTGGTGCGAGACGACCGTCTCCGTCCCGAAGATCAAGAGCCACACTACAACCAGAAGCTGAAGCATTTTTCGCTTTCCACCTCAACGATGATGGTATTTACGGTTATAGTCCTATGCATATGAAATTAACAAAAGCTAAGATCAATAATATACTTAAGAAAGAGGGGAGATCGATTGAAAAAACAATCGGTAAAATCAAGATGAACCCTAATTTCCGAAAACAAAATTCAACTCTTTGAATTCTATAGACGATTCATGAGCAAAAAATCATTTGAGATCGAAGAAAAAAAATTAACGGAAGAAGAAACTGCTGAGTAATAGAAAAAGAAACCGCCTCACACGATATGTCCAGATGAAAGGAATTGTATATCAATCGAGATGAAAGAATTGTCAATCGGAGACTGAAGATTGAAGATTGGTTTCGTAACTGGAAACTGTGAGAGATGGCGAAGCTTTGGAGAGAATGGAGGGACGGTTTTTCGAGAGGATGGAGAGGGATGGGATTTTTTCACGGAATAGTTATAAAAATTGTTTCAGAATAGTCACTAAAGTGGCTTGACACGTCAGCTTAATCCTTTGTTTTGATTGGACCAGGTAGGAATTTTTCTCTCTCTTGACTTGTGCTTTATATATATTAGATTTTATCATTGGAATAATTAAATATTTAAATATTTTGTTAAGGGTAATAATGTCAAACTAATTTCTAACTAATTTACTAATAATATTTTTAAATATCTTTTTTTAATTTGAATATAAATATATATTTCCTTTTTTGCTATAGAAAAATCTAATAATTTTTAATCAATTTTATCTTTTAGATAATTAATTAATTTCATAATTATAAACTAAATTTAATTACATTTTTGTTTTATAATATATAAAACAATATAAAAGAAAATTATATTGTACATAATTATAAATATAATTAAATGAATTACTACATTAATTATATTTATCAATTATGAAATAAATTTAAAAGTTGTAGGAAGTTTAAAAAAAAATTATAACCCACTAATTTATCAAATATACACAAAAACCAAAAAACTATGTATTTTTAAACATACTTTATTTCCAAAAAGTGAATACTATAAAATATTCAAACTTCTATTAACTAAACTATAATTTATATTAAAAAACTAAGCTAGGATATTAACAAGTAAATATAAAATTTTAACTTGATAAAAAATAAAATATAAACAATTAGTATTTATATCATCCAAATATATTATTAGTCGGGTTATAATTGATAATTATACGATTGCATTTTGCAAGGTTTTTATATTTTTTTTATAGTTTGAATAATATAAAAATGCAAGTTATTATTAATTATTTTTCTATATGAAGATATTTTATATGTTTTCCACAAAATATAAAATGTTTTAGATCAGCATAGACATATTAAAATTATATCATATAAAATTTATAATGACTATTTTATTAATTTCATATTTATTACAAAATTTTATTATAAAATATATATTTATATTTTGATCTATAAACAAATATATATTTTTTATTTAAACTATTAAAAACGGATTAAACATTAATTAATTAATTTTAATTATAAAAATAATAAAATAAACTTTTTCCGGAAGAGGGACTATAATGAATTAACCAATTTTAACTAATGTATTATTTATTTGATAAAATATTATAATTATTAAATATTATATGAATCGAATATATGATTAATTAGATTATGATTAATATTTTTATGATCCTAGTTTCTGACGGATTGTTTATCAAAATTTTAAAATATTTAGACTACTATAAAAAAATTATTTTCAAACAAAAAACTTATTTAGTGAATTCGCATCAAACACGTAATCATCATAATATTCAGATACTAAAATTAATGTGAAATAACTAATAAACTAATTATAAAAACAAAAAGATAATTCAAAATTATATTTAAAAAAGTAATATTGTATTTTTTTAACGCGGATCAAAATCTTTTTTTTTCCATTTATTGTAATATTGTTGAATTTTATCCAACTGCAGATGCCGTTTTAAAATTATTGGTAAAAAAATGGAATATTAAAAAATGTCAACTGATTTATAAAGTTTTACTAATCAAAAATGGCAAATGACAACAAGTAAATTTATAAAACTAAACATACTAAAATTTATAATAGAGGAGAAATTAACTGATTTAGTTCATTATATTATAGTAAATATTTTAAATTTTTAAATTAAAATATCCTTAGTTTTTATTTTTACTGCTTAAAAAAATGGAGATTCAAAATTAACGGTAAAAAACGTATCCCAGTAACCTTTTCTTTAATGCTGCAATCACCGATTCCTAGTAAGTAAATTACTAATTAACCGATTTGAAATCATGTGTGAACTGGGTATTCCATAAATGATTAGGGTTAAGAATCATATCACACAGACTACAACACGTGATGATTGGTGATGTAATTATGATTAAGGCAACTAACTAAATTAGTGAGTGACCTATAGCCGGCGGCCTCACATGGGTGCAAGCTCAACTTTATTAATGGTCTCACATGGACATTGTCTCCTCTGTTTCCCCTGTCTTGTCACACTAGTCTTTGTCTCTCCACTTTCACAGTTTATTTATATATATCAAAAGCTCCATTCTTTCGATTTAGATCACTCATTTCGAATCAAAACTCAGAACTTTTTTTCACTTTTCTCTCTCTCCGTTCTGATGGATCTCCGATTACCATCTAAAGTTCTTGAGCATATTTTCTCCTTCGTCGATTCCAACGAGGATCGGAACTCAGTGTCTCTGGTGTGCAAGTCATGGTTCGAGACAGAGCGGCTAACTAGGAAAAAGGTCTTCGTCGGAAACTGTTACGCAGTCAGTCCTGCGGTGGTTGCACGGCGGTTCCCGGAGATGAGATCTCTGACTCTGAAAGGGAAGCCTCACTTCGCTGACTACAACTTGGTTCCTGACGGTTGGGGTGGCTATGCTTGGCCGTGGATTGAGGCTATGGCGGCGAAAAGCCCGTCGCTTGAAGAGTTGAGGTTGAAGAGAATGGTGGTGACTGATGAGTGCTTGGAGAAGATTGCTGCTTCGTTTAAGGATTTTAAGGCCCTTGTGTTGACTTCTTGTGAAGGTTTCTCCACTGATGGTATCGCTGCTATTGCAGCAACTTGCAGGTTCGGCTCGAAACAAAAAAAAGAACAAAACTTTCTTTGTTAAGCTTAAAACTCACTTCGGTTTTTTTTTTTCCTGCTTTGAAAACAGAAACCTGAGAGAGCTGGAATTGCGAGAGTGCATAGTTGATGATCTAGGAGGAGATTGGCTTAGCTATTTCCCGGAAACTTTAACCTCTCTTGTCTCTCTTGATTTCTCTTGTTTGGACTCGGAGGTTAAACTCTCCGACTTAGAGCGTCTCCTGAGCAGGTGTCGAAACCTCAAGTCTCTTAAACTGAATCGAGCTGTGACTCTAGACGTTCTCGGGAACTTACTTCGTCGAGCTCCACAGCTGGTTGAGCTTGGGACAGGTTCTTTCTCAGATGCGCTGAATCCAGAAGCGATTTCAAAGTTATCACAAGCTTTTTCAGAGTTGAAGCAACTTGAGAGCTTATCTGGTCTATGGGATGTCCTCCCTGAGTATATTCCACTTCTTTACTCTGTTTGTCCTGGTCTTACCTCGTTGAACTTGAGCTATGCTACTGTCCAAATGCCTGAGCTTGTCGAGCTTCTTAGTCGATGCTCGAAATTGCAGAAGCTATGGGTGAGTATTTTCTTATAAGTTTCAACACTTATTATGTTGGGTTCTTACTAAATGAGACATTTTCTCACAGGTAATGGACTTGATCGAGGACAAAGGACTCAAAGCTGTTGCCTCGTGTTGTAAGGAACTGCGAGAACTAAGGGTGTTTCCATCTGGAGCAGATCTCGATGAAACAAATGTGGCTCTGACGGAACAAGGTCTGGTCTGTGTGTCTGAAGGCTGTCCAAAGCTTGAATCTGTTCTTTACTTTTGTGTCCAGTTTACAAACGCAGCTTTGGTTACCATCGCAAGAAACCGTCCAAATCTCAAATGCTTCCGCCTCTGTGTGATGGAGCCATTTGCTCCTGATTACAGAACACAGCAGCCACTTGATGAAGGATTCAAAGCCATAGTTGAGAGATGCAAGGGTCTTCAACGGCTCTCTGTCTCTGGTCTCCTCACTGACAAGGCCTTTGAATACATTGGGATACATGGCAAGAAGCTTGGTATGCTATCAATAGCATTTGCTGGGGACAGTGATCTGATGCTTCATCACTTGTTGTCAGGCTGTGAGAGTTTAAAGAAGCTTGAGATAAGGGATTGTCCATTTGGAGACACTGCGCTACTGGAGAACGCTGCGAAACTAGAAACCATGCGATCCCTTTGGATGTCATCTTGCTTTGTAAGTTTTGGTGCTTGCAAGCTCCTGAGTCAAAAAATGACAAAGCTAAATGTAGAAGTCATTGATGAACATCCTCCAAAGACAAGGCCTGATAGCTCTCCAGTTGAGAGGATATACATATACAGAACACTCGCAGGACCGAGGTTGGATATGCCTGAATTTGTGTGGACAATTCACAAGAATCCCGAGCTCGGAGTTTCACATCTAGCCATAAAGTAAACTTGCTACTTCAGTCGTTTTGATCTGTTTCCATATTGAGTTTTTGCAGGTATTGTTGTGGGAGATTCAGCTTCCATATGTTCGTTCTCTTTCAGCGATAGAAGCATTTCATAGCTTGTACTCTGTTAAGCAAAACAATGTCTCTTGTAATAAAGTTTGGAATAAAAGTACTCACTTTATGAGATTATACTCGTCAGTTTTGTAAGAAACAGCCAAAATCATGAGATAAACAGTAAGCAAACACCAATGTGCTGATACTCGCAAAGCCTATCCAAAAACTGCTAAGAAAGCACGGTTTACTTGGATCTGGTCAGGCGGTTCTGCTTCTATCACTTTCAGCAGTTTTCTTGATTGATTCAAGAAGATTCTCTATTCTGTATTTCATTACAGGCTGACCATGTCGAGTCTTTCTCATCATTTTCCCTTTTGCTAATTTCCGCCGGGATTCAGCCTCTTCTTTGGCTTCTTTCTTCGCCTGAAACGCCGCCTCTCTCTCCGTTCTTGCTTTCTCCATCTCTTCAAGTGTCTGCTTGTACACCTCCTCTAAACCGATTCTCTTGTGAGATTTACCCTTGTGCTTACCTTCATCATTTACCTTACTACTACTCTCTCCAGTCTCGTTCTCTTCATAAAAGCTCTGCTGTTTCATCTCATCCTTTTCATGAAAGTTGTGCTGCTTCATCGACTTCCTAAACTTGCTCACATACTTGGCATTCTTGTAGAATTCTTTTTTCTTTTCTGAAAAGAGAGATCATCACAAAAGATAACTCCTTACTTGAAGCCTAGTCTGAGTTTCATAACGAACCCAGCAAAATCATGGAGCCAAAATAAGAGATATTTAACTGCAAAATTGTACATTCAAGGAACTCCAAACAGTTAACTTCTGATGCTTAACAACAAAAACATACTCGGTGGGTACATACACATGAGAGATTCAGCTGAGAAGTCTAACAAAGTTCCCAGATGAGAACAATAGCAATCCTATAATCATCATTAAGCTAATGTTCAAATCGGAAAAGGGAGAAGAATCTCTTACTGATCAAAGCAGGGTTATAGTGACTGTTTTTCGACTTCAAGTTAGCAAAAGTTTGGAGAGAAAGACCACCGCCTCCCAATCTCTTCATGTTCTTCCTCCTCTTCGTCTCCGTTAAGTTGAAGCTATTCCTCGTATCCGTCTCCGGTCCATCTCTCTGATGAAAGTTCTTCATTTTCGCGTGATTCTTCAGCCAAAAAAAAATCCAAAATCCGATTGTTTCGTCGGGCTTTGAACAACAGATCGAGTTACCAGAAAGGGGAAGAAAATTACGAACCCTAACTGTACTCGGCGACTCTGGAGTCTCAACTGGGAAACTGCGACCTTACTAAGGATTATTACTGCGATACCCTTATAGTTTATCAATTATTTTTTAAAGGCAACTTAAAATTTATAATTACGAAAAGCACCACAATAGTTTTTAAGAACAATTTGTCGTATCGGGCTGTCCCCAACGAAAAGCACCACTGTTTTATGCTGCATTTACGGAAAACATATCCCAATTTTACTAAAAGCATACACCAAAACATCTGCAGAAACCATTTCGAAAAATGAGATAAAAACTTTTATTTTGCAGGATATTGAATGATTTCACAAAAGCATATGATTTATTACGTTTTTCGTTTATGATTCCTCTGAAATTTTTTTTTTGAATTCATGTGAAATAAATGAAAATATTAAATACCAACTTCTTAAAATAATTGGAATTATTGTAATAAAACTATATAAAATTAAAATATTTTAAATTTTAAAATTTAATATCTTTGTATGGGCAACATGTTGACAATTGACTTCAAATTTTGAAATGTTTGATTTGTTGTGTTAGTTGACTCATCTTGATCCATCAAATAATCTATATATATATAAAGTAGGTTTTTCTCTCTTCTCATGCTTCCATGCATTTATTAAATTCAAGTCTAACAATTAGAGAGTGAGCGTAAGATTTAATATTTCACTCATCACATTTTATCTTTTTCAACATAGTAACACCTATAACAAATGTCTAACGGAAATGACAAATTTGATAAATAAATTATAAAATCTCAGATTAAAACTACTAAAAATATAAAACTTCATATTTTCTCAAACTTCTTGATAGCAGTGATAAGGTTCGTGTTAGTGCATTCGATGACGACAACAATCAATAGAATAATAGAAAATAAAAAACTGAGATATGGATTATGGATCATATTCACTACTAGTATCAACCCAATTTTTTTAAAAAGTTACCTGTTTCAAAAATAAAATTTTGGCTTTTATATATAAATACTCATAACTAGGCCTGGGCATTCGGATACCGGATCGGATCCGGATCGGATATTTCGGATTTCGGGTAAATCGGATATAGTCAAACTGGTACCGATCGGATAATAATTTTTTCGGATCGGATCCGAGTCGGATCATGTATTATGTAAAAGATCCAAAATTCTTTGGATCCGGATCGGATCCTGTAAATTATATCCGAAACTAACCATTTTACTTGATTAGATCCGAAACCTAAACTAACCATTTTACTTGATTAGATCCGAAACCTATCTATATATCTGAACATGAACTTGTTAAAATGACAAAATCCAAAGACTTAAATAAGACTTAAAATGAAACACCAATGTCAAAGACTTAAAAAGAAATAAAAGAACCAAATCCAAGAAGCACCAAATCCAAACGAAAGTCTTAAAAAGAAACATTTCAATGTTAAAGAGACAAATACTTAAAAAAACACCAAATCCATTCCAACAGTCCACTAGCTTCTGCAATACTTCATTCCAAGTCCAACTAACCTGCTAATTCTTCTCTTCTAGTTGAGGTTGATCAAAGTGTCAAACTCTGAAAAATATTGAAGTAAAATGTCAGAACATAGACTACCAATTGTAAAGTATTGAATATTGAAGTAAAATGTAATAACAAGTTACAACAAGATACCTTTCTCAAGCTTGTCATGGAGCTCAATATCAGCAAGCATTTGAGCATTGGTAACAACTCAACGTTCACTCATCTTTATGTCGGATTTCATCCACTGCTCCAAACACATCAAGACCTCAATCATGTAATGTGTTAGACAAGACCTATATGGATCTAGGATCCAGCCACTGGTGCTGAATGCAGTTTCACTAGCAACAGAAGAAACTTGCATCGCCAAAACATCTCTTGCCATTTCAGCTAACACCAGATACTTTGGACTGTTAAACCTCCACCAAGACAACACATCAAACTCGGTTCCAGCCATGTTCTTCGGAGTTTCAACCTTTTCCTTAAGGTAAATTTCCAACTCATCAGTTGCATCATCAACTCCTATTTCAGCTACCATCTCTGTGTATGCAAAGTCCATTCTCTCATACACGAAATCATCATCAACCAAATCAATTCCATCAATGTTGTCACCTGAAACAGTGTCTTGTCCACTAGAATATGATGATGCCTGTGTAGACTGAGATGAAGAACCGATTGGTTCTCTAGCATATCGAGCACTGTACTCCTTAAACATGGCAGACATAACATCATGGAAAGACTGGCTCATCTCCTTAGCTTCGGCAGTATCTTTACCATAAAGCTTCTCGAAGCACATCTTTGCAAACTGCATCTTCTTGCTTGGATCAAACACACTGGCAACAATCAAGATCCTGTTTATGTTCTTCATACCATCCCAATACTTCTCAAACTTAGCTCTCATATCTTCAGCCTTAGACTTCAAACTCTGGTCAATACTGTTGCACATTCGGATCAGATTCCTCTCTATAGTAACAATCTCACCATAGCACTTGTAAGAGCAAACATAAGTAGATGCCGAGACAACCAAGGTAGAGTTGTAGAAAATGATCAGAAACTTCACTAACCTCTCCACAACATTCCAATCATCTAAAGCAGGTGGTCCAATCCTCTTCTTCCCATTGTCCACTTCATTAAAATAGTCATTGTAAAGCTTGTCCTCAGCTTCCATCTTATCAAAGGCCAATCTGAACTTGATTGCCCTCTGCAGCATCAGATATGTCGAATTCCACCTTGTCTTAATGTCCAAAGGCAAGCTACCTCTGCTCATCCTACCCGAGTCAACTCTCAGCTCAAATGATTTCAGACGAGGAGTACAGGATCTTACATACTGAACAGCGTTTCGTATAGCTGACACATTCTCACCAATATCATGGAGCCCGTCTTTAACGATGAGGTTGATAATATGAGCAGAGCACCTCATATGCATGAACTCACCATGCAAGACAAAAGCCTCATTGTCCAATGCACTGAACTCTCACTGAAACCTCTTCAACGCAGACGTATTCGCAGTAGCATTGTCGACAGTGATGGTGAATACCTTCTCAATTCCCCATTCAGACAAGACGCTAAGCAAAACAGAAGCAATTGTTGCACCTGTATGATCAGTGATATACTTGAAACCGATAATGAGCTTCCTCTGTTCCCAACTTTCATCAATAAAATGCACCATGACCACCATGTAGCTAGCACCAGTAGCTTGAGCAACCCATATATCCGTTGTGATAGACACTCTCTGCTTAGTCTTCTTAAACAAGTCTTTCAAAGCTGCTTTCCTTCTGCTATAAACCTCAACAATGTCACGGGTGGCAGTTCTTCTTGAATGTGGCTTATACAGATTCACACGGTCACAAAAAAGTCTCCAACCAACTGATTCCACAAACAAAAGCGGCAACTCTCCCAAAACCAGCAGTTCATTAGTTGCATCCCTAAAAACTTTCTCAGAAACTCTTGCATTAGAAACAGTACCTTCATTGTTAATGATTGTTGCTCCTTTCTTCTGACTCTCAAACCACGCAATGTACTTCTTGCAAGACAGGAGATGCTTCTTAAGGTTGGAGGTTCCTGCTGATGAAGCACATCCAAACAAACGACCACAATGGTTGCAGTTGCACTTGTCACGGTTTCTACAAGTCCTTGTGTATTGTTCCCAGACATTAGACCTCTCTGAAGACAACTTCTTTGCCTTAGCAGCAGGCTGAGAATTAACTCCATCTCTCTCGCCATAACCTTCTTTCCTTTTGCCACGATTATCAGGAGGAGGAGGCGTTTATTCTTCCACATTCTGTTCTGTTCCTTGATTCTCTGCATCCTTCTCGACATCATCATGAACAGGAAACGGTGAAGAGTCCATCTACACAAAAGACCAAGTATTAAAAGAAGATCAAACAAGTTCATTTAAGATAACTTACAAGAACTTAAAGCTAACAAACGATTTTTAAAACTAACTAGCTTAATCGATTTGTGAAGAACTAAGATACAAAGTACAAACTAACATAAAGCTGACAGCTTCAATTTTAAAAACTGAATATACGAATCACAATATCATAAATTTCTCAAACAAACTAACATAAAGCGACTACCAAGAACTAACAAACAAACAAATTTCTCAATCGATGAGCTTCTCTGTATCTACAACACAAATAACTTAACAAAACTAACCTAATCGATTATGAATAAGAATAAAATACAAACCTCTGAGTAATTTGTAGATCTCGCAGTAAGAACTGGTGAAGATACTAGCCGATTTAGGTCTAGGGTTTCCAGCTTGAATGTGGTGTTATGATGCGAGGTTTAAATAGGGATTTGGAGACACACCGATTAGGGTTACTACTTTCCAAAACTCGCGAATCAAACGAAGATCGTGGAAGAAGAGGAGTCGTGCCGTCGTTGTGTCGAGAGAATTTAAGAAACATGATCTTAGGTATCTGTGAAAGCATTGAAGGCGTCGGGTAGATATGGTAACTATTCGGATCTCGGGTAAAACCCGATCCGACCCGGTATCCGAGTCTTAAAAATATTTGTACCGATCGGATAATTCGCCGGGTAAAAATCCGATCCGAACCCATTTTTTCGGGTCGGATCCGGATCGGATCTTCGGATCCGGATTATATGCCCATGCCTACCCATAACTAACCTAAGCAAATCAAAATTTACATATTTTCAGTAACCCAAATCAATAAATATTATAATGAAACCGAAAACAAATTAAATTATGCAAAGGAAGAAAAAAATAACAAAAACTCTATAAACGCAATATAAAGAAAACACAATGAACACCAGAGTGAAAAAAAAAAACTAAGAAAATGTCAATTAACAACTACATATACATAATCTTATTATTCACATCTAATGGATTATATTGAAATTTAAGGATGAAATACGCATAGCCAACAAGAATCAAAATCTTTCTAGAGACAGAGCCGGCAAATTCATAAGTAAAACATCAAGCCCAAAAAGAGAGACTAAAACGATAACTAAAGCATAAAAGCCAACACTAAATTTATAACTACTCAAAGAAGTAACAACAATCTAAGTGAAAATTGAATAACAGCTATAACAAATGTCTAACAGAAATGACAAATTTGATAAATAAATTATAAAATCTCATACCAAAACTGTTAAAAATATAAAACTTCATATTTTTCTCAAACTTCTTGATAGCAGTGATAAAGTTCGTGTTAGCGTATTCGATGACGACAACAATCAATAGAATAATATAGAATAGAGAACTGAGATATGGATTATGGATCCTACTCACTACCAGTATTAACCCAAAGTTTTTAGAGGTTAACCGTTTCAAAAAATAAAATTTTGACTTCTATATATGAATACTCATAATTAACCCAAGCAAATCAAATTCTACATATTTTCAATAACCCAAATCAATAAAGATTATAGTGAAACCGAAAACAAATTAAATTTTGCAAAGGAAGAAACAAATAACAAAACTCTATAAACGCAATATAAAGAAAAAACAATGAACATCGGAGTGAAAAAAAACTAAGAAAGTGCAAACTAACAACTACACATACATGTTCTTTTTATTCACATCTAATTGATTATATTGAAATTTAATGATGAAATACACATAGCCAACAAGAATGGAAATATTTCTAGAGACAGAGCTGACAAATTCATAAGTAAAACATCAAGCCCAAAAAGAGAGTCTAAAACGATAACTAAAGCATAAAAGCCAACACTAAATTGATAACTACTCAAAGAAGTAATTAACAATAATCTAAGTGAAAATTGAGAGTAATAAGCCACTAAACATTAATAACATTAAGGATTAGAGATCTTAGAGAATCTTAATATACTGCTTCCAATCTATTGAAGACAAAAGAGCCGGAACCATCAAAACCACTCGAAAACCGTTCAGACCCTGAAAATAGTTCCAGAATCCGCTTGCATTTGACTATTACTACTCCAAAATCACACCAAACCAAAGCAATACAAGCCTCCTAGTAGTTTCTGCATACAAAATAAGACAAAATAAGACCATCTACCAAAACAACAAAACATCATAAACGATAAAAAAACCAAAACAGTACCATCAAGGAGAAGCACCCACAACTTCAGAATGCAAAAGCACCCCACCGATTTTCCAAGGAAGACAAACCGCCTTCGACGCAAGAACCATGACCCGAACACAAAAAGATCGAAGACCGGTAAAACTGACAAAACACCACAGAACAAGGACACATTAAACTTCTATGATGGAGGCCATATATGCAATGTCCGAGACAAACAGTAAAACCGACTCACTGACTATAAAAAGGTAGAACCGAGAAGCTAAACAAAAGAGGCGACCTCCTTCTCCACCGAAATCTAAGATATAACTTCTAACGATACAAAACACCAACACCGACACTGAATGACCCACTGACACCGGTAAAAATGGAGAAGAACTCGGACGGCGTCTGTTGATGTCGTGAGAGAGATTAGGAGGAAATCGCCTGGTTAATGTTCAAGAGAAAAAGTATTCTTGACATACATAATCTTATAAAGAAAAAAATGTAAAGATATATAAACACTTTAAAAATAGTTTAAAAGATGAGAAAAAGTAAGAACAACACGAACTACAAATCAAATAAACTAAAAAGTGAAAAAGAAACGGTAAATGCAGTATACAACAGACTACAAAAATGTATTGACATATCCGCGCATAGTGCGGGTCAATTACTAGTGTGTATTAAAGCCATGATGGATCTATATATACTTATGCCACATGTATGCATGCCAAGATGCTAAATTGCACCTATCCCTGCTGTTGTTCCAATTGGGTGCTACCTCTAAGAACACTGTATATGTGCTTGCACCTTGAGATATGGATGGCTACTCAAAATCGCCAAAATGGAGAACTAGCACCCGTCTTTTCCCTTCTCGGTGCTACTTGTCATTTAAAACATCATTACACGAGATTTATGTCTTTATGTTTACTTAAAGATGTAACTATTACATACATCCATTCACTACAAGAAAACATGCATCTTGGGACGATTGTTTTCATCCCAAAATCGTCGTAAAAGCTCTTTTGGAACGGATTTACGACGATTGATGTTTCGTCGTTAATCGTTCGACGTAAAAAAATATTCAACGTAAAATCACCGTAAATTTACGTCGACATCACTTTCATCGTAAATTCGATGTACCAATTTTCGTTGTAAAATCGATGTAACACTACATCGAATTTAGAACGAAACTTTTCGTCTGTTAATCGTTGCTAATAAGATGTAAAATTAACATTGATTTTACATATATATATATAACAACTACAATTTTATTATAAACGACTATTTTTGTAAAACATGTTGGTTGTAAAATCGATGTTAAACGTATCGTTGTAAAATCGTCGTAAAATAAAACGTTGTAAAATCGATGTTAAATATATCGTTGTAAAATTTAACGAAGATTTTATAACGATATTTTTAACTTCTATTTTACAACGTTTTATTTTACGATGATTTTACAATGTTTATTAATAAATTACTTTTCTAATTTAATTATAATTCAATTTTATTATAAAAATGTTTTTATATATATACATATCCAAAATATAATAATATAATATTACATTAAAAAGTTTCTCGATCTATTGAATTCGTAAGTTGAGATCTCCGAAAAACTTCGGTGCGGGATCTTCAGCTGTCTCGGGAACGGATGACGGATCCGCCTCTTCCTCCTCAACCGCTCTATGCCTCTTCCCGGAAGACCTACCCTCACACCGACCCCCGATTTCCCCGAACTCATCTGCTTAAAATTCCCACGGACTCACCCAGCGGATCTACGAGACCCGTGTCTTCCTCGCCGAAGAACTCCCAACTAGCCTAAATTCCTCTCCCTTAGTCCGCCTCTAATCTCTCCCAACTCCGGTCGAGGAGGTAAGACGGAGAATCCCGTGGCGACAAGGCCACCTCACTTCCCGCCGACAGTCCTCTCCCCATACACAAAGACCTCACCAAGCACATCCATGTATCCTCCCAAACATACCGCGCTCACCCTTCTAGACTTCCCGGAGCTTTCCGCCTCCGCACTTTCCTTGCCCTGCCGCAGTCCTCTAACGGCAATAATCTGGTGACTTAAAAAGTACCAGAGCTCGCGATTGCACAAATCCCAGATCGCCTCTCCATCCTCCGTGCTTTTCTTGCCTTGTCGTCGTCCCCGAGAAACAATAATCCGGCACCTTACTGAGTCTCGTCGATTAGATCTGGGAACACCATCGCTCGCTCCTCCGGGCAGACTTCCACACCTCTCGCAGCAGGAGACAAAAGAGACGAGACATTTTCTGAGTCTCTTTCGCCAATGCCAGCTTCGTTTGCGATCTATACACGAACACAGGAGACCCCTCTCATCACCGACGCAGAGCGCCGGATGGCGGAGAGGCCGCCAAGACAACAAAAACAAGGCAGCGCGACCTTTAGACTTAGAGAGAGAAAAATTATCGACCGTGTGTGTGATACCCCGTATCAAAAATACGGTCATCGGGCAGCAGAAAGTCAGCCGAGGGTAAAAACGTCATTTTACCTAAGCCAGGGGTAAAATGGTAATTTTACCAAAGTTCGAGACGGAAACCTAGACGGGCCAAATATTCTTATGTTTTAACATAAAGAATGTTTACAAGATCAGAATTGTAGAAATCGGAGCGGAAACAAGTTTTTCGGCTTGTCGGGAATGGAAACCGACTAAACCGAAGAAACTTCGGAAATTCATATCTAGAGCTACGTAAGCCCGAACGGAGTGATTCAAAATGATAAATTCATCAAAAAGAATGAAGAATCTTATTTTGGAGAATTTGGAATTTATGAAATCACCCGGAGCCGTTCTAAAATATTAAACCCGATAAACCGCAAAACCGAGCAATTAAAGAAGTGAGATTATTGGTTGGAGTAATGATGATTAAGTGGTGTTTTGGCAGCAAATGATGTCCAGAGGGACACTTGTCACCTCCCCATGTCGCCACCTTGCTTGGTTGAGTACATGCATGGTGAAATTCAATGCATCCTTTCATGCATGCAAAAACCATCTTTTCACTCTTAATTCACTTCACCAAACTTTCTCCTCTCTCTCAACTCTCTCTCGATCTCTCACTCTATCTTTTCCAGAAACATTCACCTCTTGCATGTGGATTGTTTGTTGTGTTCTTGAGAGATTCATCCAAACAAAAACCTTGTTTGATTCATGGTACCTTAAGAAGCAAGTTTAAGCTCAAATTCTCACCAAATCTTCCTCTCTCACTCTCGGCCTCTTCTCTCTCTCTGTCCCTCAAGATCATGCAAGGTTGTGTTCAAAAGTCCATGCATGTTCTTTGAATCTTCAAGAAAAAGCTCAAGAACCCTAGCCTTATTCTTCATGTCTTCTTGAGCAAGAAACCATTTATCTTGTGATCTAAGCCAAAGCTCTCCAAGCCACTTGTATCTTTGAGCTTGCCTTGTTCTCCCCGTCAACCGCCGCCCATTTCCTTGCCGTAGAACCGCCGGAGACTCGCCGGAGGTAGCCGCCGGAGCTCCTCCTCCTCTTGCTTCTTCCACAAGAAACTTTGTAACTTTTCCTCTATAAGCTCAAATCTAGATCTACAAAGTGCTATATTTTTGTATTGAGCTCCTCTATCTTTTCCAGTGAACCGCCGCCCCTGTAGCCGCCGGAGATCGCGGGAAAACCGCCTTGAAGCAGCCGCTCCTTAGGGTTTGTGGAATCTCACCTTTCTTCTTAGATTTTGGCTGTTTTGAGGATGGATATGAGTAGATCTAGTGATTCTGATCAGTTTGGTATAAAGATCTGCAGAAGAAGCCGCCGGAAAAGCTAGCTCCGCCGTGGTCAACGCCGCCGGAGTCAACGCCGGAGTCAACGCCGCCGGGAAGCTCGCCACCGTCAAAATCCAGCCGGTTCTTCATAGAGGCCATTGGTATGAGTTGTGTTGCAATTGGAGTGGTTTGAGGTTTGATTGAACCGGGTCAAAGGGTGTTGAACCGGTCAACAGTTTAGCCCTAAACTGGTTTAATCAAACCGGTTGATTAAGATGATTGAACCGGTTTGGTTTAGCTCTGTGATTGATTGGTTTTGTGATTATGTGGTTCAGGAGTGTTCGGTGGTTCGGGAATCTTCATCCGCGCCAAAACCCGTTTTTCGCGGTTATTTCTGTGAGTCGGCTCGAAAATGCGTAATCTTAATTAAACCGGGAATCCTAAACCGTAGTACTAAGTTGCTTACCCAATTAACGAGAATTAAATAATAATTAATAATTAATGAGGCGCTTAATAATTAACCGGATAAAACCAATTAAACGCGATTAGGGTTTAGAATTAAAAAGGTTAACCGATTGCGTGCCGCTAAGTTGTTAGTAGAGCGTGATTGATATCGTCGTATAGTTTGCTTGAGTAGGACTGTATACGTATATATATATATGTATAAAGAACAAGTATTAATGAACTATAAACGGGAAATTAAGACGGTAGTAAAATATGAGTTAAACTTGAACAAATGTATAGAGTATAATAACGGGATTGGGAATTAATCTAAATAGCGGGGTTGGGTAACGAATTAATTAATTGATAATGGTATGTCGGGGAGTTAGTAAGGTTACTAACTCTAAACCGACAGTTCAAGAATGTTTTTAAAAGATACTTAGGACGGATTAATTAAAAGTGGCGTGTGATGTGAGCCGTCTACGGGGTAGCAATCCGCTAACCCAAGGTAGCGGTCGAGAATAAAGTAAGAGACTTAGAAACCTAATAGGCTTGCTTGTGGTATTGGTATGTGATGGATTGTGATTGTGTGATTGGTTGTTGTGGTTGTTGTGAGCTTGTTGTGCAGGTTTATTAGACTGCTCGGTGTTGGGCCGAGTAGTCATTGTGGACACTTACTCCGGTCTCGGGACCGGGTAAGTTAGTGGTGCTGACTAGGTATCTTACCTAGTCAGAGCGGTGGGTTGGGTAGTGTAGTGGCTTGCGGAATGGTTGGGGCTATTATTATTGTTGTTATTGATTGCGTGATTTGTGCTAGAGTCCCAGCGAGTCTGCGTGTTTATATTTCTGCACTAGGACTCTAGGGTGCGTTAGATTCCGAAAGCCTAGGTTTTGTTTACGTTCCGGTACTTTCGAACCGATTGGATCCTCGGGTTTGACCTAACCGGGCCATGGTGGTTCCGGTTATGGTGTTAACCTATCGGGTGACGCCGGTAGGTGTGCGATTCGGAGAATACGGGGTCATGTCCTAGGGCCGGGTCGCATGGAAACTCAGGTTACCTGGGGTAACAGGAGTCACCGCGTATCGATGGACAGAGAACGGTGTCCTATACGTGGGTCCTTGTGTGCACGTATAGGAGTCGAGGGTTAGTTGCCATATAGGCGACGTTGTTACCCGTGGAAGTTACCGAGTTCGTAGGGCCCAGTGTTGTTTTATTATCTTTACGTATCGCGCGTTAGATAGACCGAGTCTAATCGAGGACATGTGCAGCAGTGCCTTCGATTTCCTTAATTCTTGTTATCTTGGCATTGATTGTGTGTGGGTTTATCACGACGTGGTAGTGCGTGATTGACCGTTTATTTCTGTTGCTTGTTATTTTGGGTTTTGGGCGGGATTTGTAGACTCTAGATAGAGTAGCATCCTTTAGTGGGGAGCCGATTCACTGGGTGATCTTAGATTGCTCATTAGACTCTTTTTGTGTTTTTCAGGTTATCAGCGACGGACGTGGGAGGTCCTCGGTGTAGCTTCGGGTTGCTTGTGACGTGTTTGATTCGTGATTTTTGGATGTTTGATTTTCGGTTCGGCAGCTGCGCTTTTCATGATTTTGATTGGTTATGTTTTGTTATTGACGATTGTTTGTAAAACCGTTAAACGTTGTATTCGATGTTTAACTACTTAAAAATGAAATTGTTTCCCTGATATGAGGTTTACGTCCGAACCGACACAACTCGTTGAAGTAGTGCAAGTAGTACTGCTTGTACTATGGATACGAGGATAACGGAGTCGAAGATCGATTGGTGCGAGCCTTTTGTCTCAAACCGAACTATCTTTGGCTTCGTCCTGTAGCGAACTTTTCCCGTTCGACTTGCTCGGGTTCGATCGGTCATGTTCTCGTTTGATTGTTGACCGGTCAGCTCGACGGTCAGCGGAGAATGGGAAAGGGGCGTTACAGAAAGGTGGTATCAGAGCATGGTTCTGCATGGGTTTCGAAACGTTTCATTTTTGAGTGTTTTCCGTGTTTTATCGAGTCAAATGTGTCACACAAGCAACCATTAGGAAACCGAGCCGCGTCCGTTAAACCCGGGGTTGAGATGGGAAAGTAGAATTTTTGTATTATTCGTACTAACTCATTTCGTGTTTTTGATTGCAGTCTTACAGCACTGTATCCCGGGCAGAGTGGTTGGGTGTGTGTGTGTATACGGAGCAGTATAGCCGAACAGTATGAGTCAGCAGGGATCAGTCGGTTCCGAGCAGGGGCAGGTAGAGCAGTTTCAGGGGTATCCAGCGTCACCAGGACATACACGAGGTTCACGTACGTCCGCGTATCCGCCAGTTCCAGGGCGACAGTTGCAGGGTGCCAGAGCGGCTCATATAGATTGGTCTCCTCTCCCGGACCCTTTGCCTCCAGTGATGATGGACGATGCAGGTAGCCGAGACCCTTATGCCGACATGTTGGGATTCCTAGGCGGAGCAGATGTGGAGTTTCAGTTACCGCCGCAGTGGCCAGAGCCGGACGTGCCGCAGATTCTCGCAGCGACAGATGCGCCACCGATGTACCAGGCGCCACCCCTTGAGGCACCCGAGTTTCCACCGCCGTTTGGTATGGAGGATTATCTGATGGACCCGTTACCGTTTGGTTTTGATCTAGAGATGGAGCCAGTAGACCCCGAGCAGCATCAGCAGTGGGAGCAGCAGGTTGGGGAGCAGGTAGCGATGTTAGAGGACATCTTGGCGCAGCAGGTTGGACCAGGATCTCCCCGCACCCCGTTGGATATTGAGAGGTCATTAGGATCTTCTCAGGCAGAGTTTGAGGCAGTTACACCACTAGCCGAGACGATAGAGGCCCCACAGGTCGTACCCGAGAGCCGAGCTTGTAGTGGATGTGGAGTACGGGATTTCCATTTATGTTGGTGCCCTCGATCAGTGGACCCGCACCATCGGAAGGTGTACCACCCCTTATCTGGACCAGCTCGCTGTCCTCTATGCAGCCAGACAGACCACGGAGAGATGACTTGCCCAGTCGCCAGAGCAGGACTGTACATGCCCGATGGGGAGCCGTACCCAACATCGGTACCCAGGGATTTGGGAGCCGGACCCAGCCGCAGAGATCCCGAGCCTAGTTCGCCGCCCGCCAGACAGCTACCTATGATCCAGATGCCGATCGTTCGGTCGCCGCAGCCCGAGCCAGTGAGGAGGTGCCAGTTATGCAGAGGTCCGGGTCATCTTGCCTCAGATTGTTTCATGGATCCCCCATCAGCGCCGACCTCGCCTTGCCAGTTGTGTGGAGGTTATGGACATCCGGCATCCGCTTGTTATCGAGGACCGTACCCAGCAGCTCCTTCAGTCTGTTCAGTTTGTGGCCGCGCAGGTCATGATGCTTACCTCTGTCCGATCGCCGAGCCCCAGCACGTCGGAGCACCATCTCGAGATGCACACCCACCACACCCACCCGGCGCGCCTGCCAGCGGATACTCCAGTGAGCCGTATTGCCAGTGGTGTGGGGCATTTCGGTCTTACTGGAGGCGTTAGGTTAGGGTAGGGGTAGTTAGGCCAGGTAAGTTGGGGGAACTGACTCTATTTTGATTTTTAGATAGATCGGCGGATAGGCGACTTGCGTGTCGTCCTTGATTTTTGTTGTGCAGCGGCGTCGTATGGGTTTTTGGTATATGATGACGGCTTATGTAGGAACTCTGATCTTAACCGTGTACTAAAAACTTTATACTGTATGATATATCGTTTTATGTATGTGGTGGATGCAGAGTGTTCGGCTAATCGTTTATAGTAACATAGTAACTATTTGCATGATTGAGACGGTTCGAAAAGCAAATGGTTTACTGTGCGAAACTAAATGATGGGCGGAACTGACGACCGTTCATCATGACCTAAACCCGGATTGACGACGCATCCGGCCGATCATTAGATTGCGTGATTATATGTGTAGTAAATTGCTTGTGTATTTCTTGCTTGCTTGATTGATTGTTTTGTGGGGCGGTAGACTGTGTGGCGTTAGTGTGCGTGGTTTATAGATTGATTGTGTTGGGTCATAGCGACCATTAGATTGTTTATAGTTCGAATGTGTAAGTAGTGATCGATCGCTTTTCCTTGATCTTGATAGAGAGATAAGTCGTAAGTTTATTTTGGGTTGTATTTCAAGATTCGAGCTGACCTGCGGACGGTTGAGTTCAACCGTCAATTCACGAGGGAACAGACTTATAGTGTATCGTTACTAAATCACGAGAGACCGTTAGGTACGTGATTAAGTAACCATATATCTATGGGAAAGTGATATCGGGGATAAAGCGAGGATGCGATGTGAATCCGAGACCGAACCCGAACCCGAGAGCAAGTTAAAGTGTCGAGATGTTGCTAGTCGAGCGCGCCGGACCGCGAAGTAGTGGGAATATTGTCAGTGGGAATGCAGCCGCTATCGCGAGCGACAGAAAGGAGACGGGACGCATGAGGAGTTAGCAAAGAGATTTGGAAGAAGGAACGTCGATGTTGGAGTCAGGCAGAAGGAAGCCGATGATCAGATTCTTGAAGAGTGTCCCAGAGAAAGAAAGGAAGGATGCCATCAAAAGATGTGGAAGTCGAAGCAAAGTGGGGAAGCGTCAGAACAAGTTGGTAAAGCAGTCCACCGGATTCGGAACATATTTGACGTCTGTAAGTGACGAAGAATTCGGGGACCGAATTCCTGTAAGTGGGGAAGAATGTGATACCCCGTATCAAAAATACGGTCATCGGGCAGCAGAAAGTCAACCGAGGGTAAAAACGTCATTTTACCTAAGCCAGGGGTAAAATGGTAATTTTACCAAAGTTCGAGACGGAAACCGAGACGGGCCAAATATTCTTATGTTTTAACATAAAGAATATTTACAAGATCAGAATTGTAGAAAGCGGAGCGGAAACGAGTTTTTCGGCTTGTCGGGAATGGAAACCGACTAAACCGAAGAAACTTCGGAAATTCATATCTAGAGCTACGTAAGCCCGAACGGAGTGATTCAAAATGCTAAATTCATCAAAAAGAATGAAGAATCTTATTTTGGAGAATTTTGAATTTATGAAATCACCCGGAGCCGTTCTAAAATATTAAACCCGATAAACCGCAAAACCGAGCAATTAAAGAAGTGGGATTATTGGTTGGAGTAATGATGATTAAGTGGTGTTTTGGCAGAAAATGATGTCCATAGGGACACTTGTCACCTCCCCATGTCGCCACCTTGCTTGGCTGAGTACATGCATGGTGAAATTCAATGCATCCTTTCATGCATGCAAAAACCATCTTTTCACTCTTAATTCACTTCACCAAACTTTCTCCTATCTCTCAACTCTCTCTCGATCTCTCACTCTCTCTTTTCCAGAAATATTCACCTCTTACATGTGGATTGTTTGTTGTGTTCTTGAGAGATTCATCCAAACAAAAACCTTGTTTGATTCATGGTACCTTAAGAAGCAAGTTTAAGCTCAAATCCTCACCAAATCTTCTTCTCTCACTCTCGGCCTCTTCTATCTCTCTGTCCCTCAAGATTATGCAAGGTTGTGTCCAAAAGTCCATGCATGTTCTTTGAATCTTCAAGAAAAAGCTCAAGAACCCTATCCTTGTTCTTCATGTCTTCATGAGCAAGAAACCATTTATCTTGTGATCTAAGCCAAAGCTCTCCAAGCCACTTGTATATTTGAGCTTGCCTTGTTCTCCCCGTCAACCGCCGCCCATTTCCTTGCCGAAGAACCGCCGGAGACTCGCCGGAGGTAGCCGCCGGAGCTCCTCCTCCTCTTGCTTCTTCCACAAGAAACTTTGTAACTTTTCCTCTATAAGCTCAAATCTAGATCTACAAAGTGCTATATTTTTGTATTGAGCTCCTCTATCTTTTCCAGTGAACCGCCGCCCCTGTAGCCGCCGGAGATCGCCGGAAAACCGCCTTGAAGCAGCCGCTCCTTAGGGTTTGTGGAATCTCACCTTTCTTCTTAGATTTTGGCTGTTTTGAGGATGGATATGAGTAGATCTAGTGATTCTGATCAGTTTGGTATAAAGATCTGCAGAAGAAGCCGCCGGAAAAGCTAGCTCCGTCGTGGTCAACGCCGCCGCCGCCGGAGTCAACGCCGGAGTCAATGCCGCCGGGAAGCTCGCCACCGTCAAAAGCCAGCCGGTTCTTCATAGAGGCCATTGGTATGAGTTGTGTTGCAATTGGAGTGGTTTGAGGTTTGATTGAACCGGGTCAAAGGGTGTTGAACCGGTCAACGGTTTAGCCCTAAACCGGTTTAATCAAACCGGTTGATTAAGATGATTGAACCGGTTCGGTTTAGCTCTGTGATTGATTGGTTTTGTGATTCTGTGGTTCAGGAGTGTTCGGTGGTTCGGGAATCTTCATCCGCGCCAAAACCCGTTTTTCGCGGTTATTTCTGTGAGTCGGCTCGAAAACGCGTAATCTTAATTAAACCGGGAATCCTAAACCGTAGTACTAAGTTGCTTACCCAATTAACGAGAATTAAATAATAATTAATAATTAATGAGGCGCTTAATAATTAACCGGATAAAACCAATTAAACGCGATTAGGGTTTAGAATTAAAAAGGTTAACCGATTGCGTGCCGCTAAGTTGTTAGTAGAGCGTGATTGATATCGTCGTATAGTTCGCGTGAGTAGGACTGTATACATATATATATATATATATATATATATATATATATATATAAAGAACAAGTATTAATGAACTATAAACGGGAAATTAAGACGGTAGTAAAAGATGAGTTAAACTTGAACAAATGTATAGAGTATAATAACGGGATTGGGAATTAATCTAAGTAGCGGGGTTGGGTAACGAATTAATTAATTGATAATGGTATGTCGGGGAGTTAGTAAGGTTACTAACTCTAAACCGACAGTTCAGGAATGTTGTTAAAAGATACTTAGGACGGATTAATTAAAAGTGGCGTGTGACGTGAGCCGTCTACGCGGTAGCAATCCGCTAACCCAAGGTAGCGGTCGAGAATAAATTAAGAGACTTAGAAACCTAATAGGCTTGCTTGTGGTATTGGTATGTGATGGATTGTGATTGTGTGATAGGTTGTTGTGGTTGTTGTGAGCTTGTTGTGCAGGTTTATTAGACTGATCGGTGTTGGGCCGAGTAGTCATTGTGGACACTTACTCCGGTCTCGGGACCGGGTAAGTTATTGGTGCTGACTAGGTATCTTACCTAGTCAGAGCGGTGGGTTGGGTAGTGTAGTGGCTTGCGGAATGGTTGGGGCTATTATTATTGTTGTTATTGATTGCGTGATCTGTGCTAGAGTCCCAGCGAGTCTGCGTGTTTATATTTCTGCACTAGGACTCTAGGGTGTGTTAGATTCCGCAAGCCTAGGTTTTGTTTACGTTCCGGTACTTTCGACCCGATTGGATCCTCGGGTTTGACCTAACCGGGCCATGGTGGTTCCGGTTATGGTGTTAACCTATTGGGTGACGCCGGTAGGTGTGCGATTCGGAGAATACGGGGTCATGTCCTAGGGCCGGGTCGCATGGAAACTCAGGTTACCTGGGGTAACAGGAGTCACCGCGTATCGATGGACAGAGAACGGTGTCCTATACGTGGGTCCTTGTGTGCACGTATAGGAGTCGAGGGTTAGTTGCCATATAGGCGACGTTGTAACCCGTGGAAGTTACCGAGTTCGTAGGGCCCAGTGTTGTTTTATTATCTTTACGTATCGCGCGTTAGATAGACCGAGTCTAATCGAGGACATGTGCCGCAGTGCCTTCGATTTCCCTAATTCTTGTTATCTTGGAATTGATTGTGTGTGGGTTTATCACGACGTGGTAGTGCGTGATTGACCGTTTATTTCTGTTGCTTGTTATTTTGGGTTTTGGGCGGGATTTGTAGACTCTAGATAGAGTAGCATCCTTTAGTGGGGAGCCGATTCACTGGGTGATCTTAGATTGCTCATTAGACTCTTTTGTGTTTTTCAGGTTATCAGCGACGGACGTGGGAGGTCCTCGGTGTAGCTTCGGGTTGCTTGTGACGTGTTTGATTCGTGATTTTTGGATGTTTGATTTTCGGTTCGGCAGCTGCGCTTTTCATGATTTTGATTGGTTATGTTTTGTTATTGACGATTGTTTGTAAAACCGTTAAACATTGTATTCGATGTTTAACTACTTAAAAATGAAATTGTTTCCCTGATATGAGGTTTACGTCCGAACCGACACAACTCGTTGAAGTAGTGCAAGTAGTACTGCTTGTACTATGGATACGAGGATAGCGGAGTCGAAGATCGATTGGTGCGAGCCTTTTGTCTTAAACCGAACTATCTTTGGCTTCGTCCTGTAGCGAACTTTTCCCGTTCGACTTGCTCGGGTTCGATCGGTCATGTTCTCGTTTGATTGTTGACCGGTCAGCTCGACGGTCAGCGGAGAATGGGAAAGGGGCGTTACAGAAAGGTGGTATCAGAGCATGGTTCTGCATGGGTTTCGAAACGTTTCATTTTTGAGTGTTTTCCGTGTTTTATCGAGTCAAATGTGTCACACAAGCAACCATTAGGAAACCGAGCCGCGTCCGTTAAACCCGGGGTTGAGATGGGAAAGTAGAATTTTTGTATTATTCATACTAACTCGTTTCGTGTTTTTGATTGCAGTCTTACAGCAGTGTGTCCCGGGCAGAGTGGTTGGGTGTGTGTGTGTATACGGAGCAGTATAGCCGAACAGTATGAGTCAACAGGGATCAGTCGGTTCCGAGCAGGGGCAGGTAGAGCAGTTTCAGGGGTATCCAGCGTCACCAGGACATACACGAGGTTCACGTACGTCCGCGTATCCGCCAGTTCCAGGGCGACAGTTGCAGGGTGCCAGAGCGGCTCATATAGATTGGTCTCCTCTCCCGGACCCTTTGCCTCCAGTGATGATGGACGATGCAGGTAGCCGAGACCCTTATGCCGACATGTTGGGATTCCTAGGCGGAGCAGATGTGGAGTTTCAGTTACCGCCGCAGTGGCCAGAGCCGGACGTGCCGCAGATTCTCGCAGCGACAGATGCGCCACCGATGTACCAGGCGCCACCCCTTGAGGCACCCGAGTTTCCACCGCCGCTTGGTATGGAGGATTATCTGATGGACCCGTTACCGTTTGGTTTTGATCTAGAGATGGAGCCAGTAGACCCCGAGCAGCATCAGCAGTGGGAGCAGCAGGTTGGGGAGCAGGTAGCGATGTTAGAGGACATCTTGGCGCAGCAAGTTGGACCAGGATCTCCCCGCACCCCGTTGGATATTGAGAGGTCATCAGGATCTTCTCAGGCAGAGTTTGAGGCATTTACGCCACTAGCCGAGACGATAGAGGCCCCACCGGTCGTACCCGAGAGCCGAGCTTGTAGTGGATGTGGAGTACGGGATTTCCATTTATGGTGGTGCCCTCGATCAGTGGACCCGCACCTTCGGGAGGTGTACCACCCCTTATCTGGACCAGCTCGCTGTCCTCTATGCAGCCAGACAGACCACGGAGAGATGACTTGCCCAGTCGCCAGAGCAGGACTGTACATGCCCGATGGGGAGCCGTACCCAACATCGGTACCCAGGGATTTGGGAGCCGGACCCAGCCGCAGAGATCCCGAGCCTAGTTCGCCGCCCGCCAGACAGCTACCTATGATCCAGATGCCGATCGTTCGGTCGCCGCAGCCCGAGCCAGTGAGGAGGTGCCAGTTATGCAGAGGTCCGGGTCATCTTGCCTCAGATTGTTTCATGGATCCCCCATCAGCGCCGACCTCGCCTTGCCAGTTGTGTGGAGGTTATGGACATCCGGCATCCGCTTGTTATCGAGGACCGTACCCATCAGCTCCTTCCGTCTGTTCAGTTTGTGGCCGCGCAGGTCACAATGCTTACCTCTGTCCGATCGCCGAGCCCCAGCACGTCGGAGCACCATCTCGAGATGCACACCCACCACACCCACCCGGCGCGCCTGCCAGCGGATACTCCAGTGAGCCGTATTGCCAGTGGTGTGGGGCATTTCGGTCTTACTGGAGGTGTTAGGTTAGGGTAGGGGTAGTTAGGCCAGGTAAGTTGGGGGAACTGACTCTATTTTGATTTGTAGATAGATCGGCGGATAGGCGACTTGCGTGTCGTCCTTGATTTTTGTTGTGCAGCGGCGTCGTATGGGTTTTTGGTATATGATGACGGCTTATGTAGGAACTCTGATCTTAACCGTGTACTAAAAACTTTATACTGTATGATATATCGTTTTATGTATGTGGTGGATGCAGAGTGTTCGGCTAATCGTTTATAGTAACATAGTAACTATTTGCATGATTGAGACGGTTCGAAAAGCAAATGGTTTACTGTGCGAAACTAAATGATGGGCGGAACTGACGACCGTTCATCATGACCTAAACCCGGATTGACGACGCATCTGGCCGATCATTAGATTGCGTGATTATATGTGTAGTAAATTGCTTGTGTATTTCTTGCTTGCTTGATTGATTGTTTTGTGGGGCGGTAGACTGTGTGGCGTTAGTGTGCGTGGTTTATAGATTGACTGTGTTGGGTCATAGCGACCATTAGATTGTTTATAGTTCGAATGTGTAAGTAGTGATCGATCGCTTTTCCTTGATCTTGATAGAGAGATAAGTCGTAAGTTTATTTTGGGTTGTATTTCAAGATTCGAGCTGACCTGCGGACGGTTGAGTTCAACCGTCAATTCACGAGGGAACAGACTTATAGTGTATCGTTACTAAATCACGAGAGACCATTAGGTACGTGATTAAGTAACCATATATCTATGGGAAAGTGATATCGGGGATAAAGCGAGGATGCGATGTGAATCCGAGACCGAACCCAAACCCGAGAGCAAGTTAAAGTGTCGAGATGTTGTTAGTCGAGCGCGTCGGACCGCGAAGTAGTGGGAATATTGTCAGTGGGAATGCAGCCGCTATCGCGAGCGACGGAAAGGAGACGGGACGCATGAGGAGTTAGCAAAGAGATTTGGAAGAAGGAACGTCGATGTTGGAGTCAGGCAGAAGGAAGCCGATGATCAGATTCTTGAATAGTGTCCCAGAGAAAAAAAGGAAGGATGCCATCAAAAGATGTGGAAGTCGAAGCAAAGTGGGGAAGCGTCAGAACAAGTTGGTAAAGCAGTCCACCGGATTCGGAACCAATTTGACGTCTGTAAGTGACGAAGAATTCGGGGACCGAATTCCTGTAAGTGGGGAAGAATGTGATACCCCGTATCAAAAATACGGTCATCGAGCAGCAGAAAGTCAACCGAAGGTAAAAACGTCATTTTACCTAAGCCAGGGGTAAAATGGTAATTTTACCAAAGTCCGAGACGGAAACCGAGACGGGCCAAATATTCTTATGTTTTAACATAAAGAATGTTTACAAGATCAGAATTGTAGAAAGCGGAGCGGAAACGAGTTTTTCGGCTTGTCGGGAATGGAAACCGACTAAACCGAAGAAACTTCGGAAATTCATATCTAGAGCTACGTAAGCCCGAACGGAGTGATTCAAAATGCTAAATTCATCAAAAAGAATGAAGAATCTTATTTTGGAGAATTTGGAATTTATGAAATCACCCGGAGCCGTTCTAAAATATTAAACCCGATAAACCGCAAAACCGAGCAATTAAAGAAGTGGGATTATTGGTTGGAGTAATGATGATTAAGTGGTGTTTTGGCAGAAAATGATGTCCATAGGGACACTTGTCACCTCCCCATGTCGCCACCTTGCTTGGCTGAGTACATGCATGGTGAAATTCAACGCATCCTTTCATGCATGCAAAAACCATCTTTTCACTCTTAATTCACTTCACCAAACTTTCTCCTCTCTCTCAACTCTCTCTCGATCTCTCACTCTCTCTTTTCCAGAAATATTCACCTCTTGCATGTGGATTGTTTGTTGTGTTCTTGAGAGATTCATCCAAACAAAAACCTTGTTTGATTCATGGTACCTTAAGAAGCAAGTTTAAGCTCAAATCCTCACCAAATCTTCTTCTCTCACTCTCGGCCTCTTCTCTCTCTTTGTCCCTCAAGATTATGCAAGGTTGTGTCCAAAAGTCCATGCATGTTCTTTGAATCTTCAAGAAAAAGCTCAAGAACCCTAGCCTTGTTCTTCATGTCTTCTTGAGCAAGAAACCATTTATCTGTGATCTAAGCCAAAGATCTCCAAGCCACTTGTATCTTTGAGCTTGCCTTGTTCTCCCTGTCAACCGCCGCCCATTTCCTTGCCGAAGAACCGCCGGAGACTCGCCGGAGGTAGCCGCCGGAGCTCCTCCTCCTCTTGCTTCTTCCACAAGAAACTTTGTAACTTTTCCTCTATAAGCTCAAATCTAGATCTACAAAGTGCTATATTTTTGTATTGAGCTCCTCTATCTTTTCCAGTGAACCGCCACCCCTGTAGCCGCCGGAGATCGCAGGAAAACCGCCTTGAAGCAGCCGCTCCTTAGGGTTTGTGGAATCTCACCTTTCTTCTTAGATTTTGGCTGTTTTGAGGATGGATATGAGTAGATCTACCGTGTGTGTGATACCCCGTATCAAAAATACGGTCATCGGGCAGCAGAAAGTCAGCCGAGGGTAAAAACGTCATTTTACCTAAGCCAGGGGTAAAATGGTAATTTTACCAAAGTTCGAGACGGAAACCTAGACGGGCCAAATATTCTTATGTTTTAACATAAAGAATGTTTACAAGATCAGAATTGTAGAAATCGGAGCGGAAACAAGTTTTTCGGCTTGTCGGGAATGGAAACCGACTAAACCGAAGAAACTTCGGAAATTCATATCTAGAGCTACGTAAGCCCGAACGGAGTGATTCAAAATGATAAATTCATCAAAAAGAATGAAGAATCTTATTTTGGAGAATTTGGAATTTATGAAATCACCCGGAGCCGTTCTAAAATATTAAACCCGATAAACCGCAAAACCGAGCAATTAAAGAAGTGAGATTATTGGTTGGAGTAATGATGATTAAGTGGTGTCTTGGCAGCAAATGATGTCCAGAGGGACACTTGTCACCTCCCCATGTCGCCACCTTGCTTGGTTGAGTACATGCATGGTGAAATTCAATGCATCCTTTCATGCATGCAAAAACCATCTTTTCACTCTTAATTCACTTCACCAAACTTTCTCCTCTCTCTCAACTCTCTCTCGATCTCTCACTCTATCTTTTCCAGAAACATTCACCTCTTGCATGTGGATTGTTTGTTGTGTTCTTGAGAGATTCATCCAAACAAAAACCTTGTTTGATTCATGGTACCTTAAGAAGCAAGTTTAAGCTCAAATTCTCACCAAATCTTCCTCTCTCACTCTCGGCCTCTTCTCTCTCTCTGTCCCTCAAGATCATGCAAGGTTGTGTTCAAAAGTCCATGCATGTTCTTTGAATCTTCAAGAAAAAGCTCAAGAACCCTAGCCTTATTCTTCATGTCTTCTTGAGCAAGAAACCATTTATCTTGTGATCTAAGCCAAAGCTCTCCAAGCCACTTGTATCTTTGAGCTTGCCTTGTTCTCCCCGTCAACCGCCGCCCATTTCCTTGCCGTAGAACCGCCGGAGACTCGCCGGAGGTAGCCGCCGGAGCTCCTCCTCCTCTTGCTTCTTCCACAAGAAACTTTGTAACTTTTCCTCTATAAGCTCAAATCTAGATCTACAAAGTGCTATATTTTTGTATTGAGCTCCTCTATCTTTTCCAGTGAACCGCCGCCCCTGTAGCCGCCGGAGATCGCGGGAAAACCGCCTTGAAGCAGCCGCTCCTTAGGGTTTGTGGAATCTCACCTTTCTTCTTAGATTTTGGCTGTTTTGAGGATGGATATGAGTAGATCTAGTGATTCTGATCAGTTTGGTATAAAGATCTGCAGAAGAAGCCGCCGGAAAAGCTAGCTCCGCCGTGGTCAACGCCGCCGGAGTCAACGCCGGAGTCAACGCCGCCGGGAAGCTCGCCACCGTCAAAATCCAGCCGGTTCTTCATAGAGGCCATTGGTATGAGTTGTGTTGCAATTGGAGTGGTTTGAGGTTTGATTGAACCGGGTCAAAGGGTGTTGAACCGGTCAACAGTTTAGCCCTAAACTGGTTTAATCAAACCGGTTGATTAAGATGATTGAACCGGTTTGGTTTAGCTCTGTGATTGATTGGTTTTGTGATTATGTGGTTCAGGAGTGTTCGGTGGTTCGGGAATCTTCATCCGCGCCAAAACCCGTTTTTCGCGGTTATTTCTGTGAGTCGGCTCGAAAACGCGTAATCTTAATTAAACCGGGAATCCTAAACCGTAGTACTAAGTTGCTTACCCAATTAACGAGAATTAAATAATAATTAATAATTAATGAGGCGCTTAATAATTAACCGGATAAAACCAATTAAACGCGATTAGGGTTTAGAATTAAAAAGGTTAACCGATTGCGTGCCGCTAAGTTGTTAGTAGAGCGTGATTGATATCGTCGTATAGTTCGCTTGAGTAGGACTGTATACGTATATATATATATATATATATATATATATATGTATAAAGAACAAGTATTAATGAACTATAAACGGGAAATTAAGACGGTAGTAAAATATGAGTTAAACTTGAACAAATGTATAGAGTATAATAACGGGATTGGGAATTAATCTAAATAGCGGGGTTGGGTAACGAATTAATTAATTGATAATGGTATGTCGGGGAGTTAGTAAGGTTACTAACTCTAAACCGACAGTTCAAGAATGTTTTTAAAAGATACTTAAGACGGATTAATTAAAAGTGGCGTGTGATGTGAGCCGTCTACGGGGTAGCAATCCGCTAACCCAAGGTAGCGGTCGAGAATAAAGTAAGAGACTTAGAAACCTAATAGGCTTGCTTGTGGTATTGGTATGTGATGGATTGTGATTGTGTGATTGGTTGTTGTGGTTGTTGTGAGCTTGTTGTGCAGGTTTATTAGACTGCTCGGTGTTGGGCCGAGTAGTCATTGTGGACACTTACTCCGGTCTCGGGACCGGGTAAGTTAGTGGTGCTGACTAGGTATCTTACCTAGTCAGAGCGGTGGGTTGGGTAGTGTAGTGGCTTGCGGAATGGTTGGGGCTATTATTATTGTTGTTATTGATTGCGTGATCTGTGCTAGAGTCCCAGCGAGTCTGCATGTTTATATTTCTGCACTAGGACTCTAGGGTGCGTTAGATTCCGCAAGCCTAGGTTTTGTTTACGTTCCGGTACTTTCGACCCGATTGGATCCTCGGGTTTGACCTAACCGGGCCATGGTGGTTCCGGTTATGGTGTTAACCTATTGGGTGACGCCGGTAGGTGTGCGATTCGGAGAATACGGGGTCATGTCCTAGGGCCGGGTCGCATGGAAACTCAGGTTACCTGGGGTAACAGGAGTCACCGCGTATCGATGGACAGAGAACGGTGTCCTATACGTGGGTCCTTGTGTGCACGTATATGAGTCGAGGGTTAGTTGCCATATAGGCGACGTTGTAACCCGTGGAAGTTACCGAGTTCGTAGGGCCCAGTGTTGTTTTATTATCTTTACGTATCGCGCGTTAGATAGACCGAGTCTAATCGAGGACATGTGCCGCAGTGCCTTCGATTTCCTTAATTCTTGTTATCTTGGCATTGATTGTGTGTGGGTTTATCACGACGTGGTAGTGCGTGATTGACCATTTATTTCTGTTGCTTGTTATTTTGGGTTTTGGGCGGGATTTGTAGACTCTAGATAGAGTAGCATCCTTTAGTGGGGAGCCGATTCACTGGGTGATCTTAGATTGCTCATTAGACTCTTTTTGTGTTTTTCAGGTTATCAGCGACGGACGTGGGAGGTCCTCGGTGTAGCTTCGGGTTGCTTGTGACGTGTTTGATTCATGATTTTTGGATGTTTGATTTTCGGTTCGGCAGCCGCGCTTTTCATGATTTTGATTGGTTATGTTTTGTTATTGACGATTGTTTGTAAAACCGTTAAACGTTGTATTCGATGTTTAACTACTTAAAAATGAAATTGTTTCCCTGATATGAGGTTTACGTCCGAACCGACACAACTCGTTGAAGTAGTGCAAGTAGTACTGCTTGTACTATGGATACGAGGATAGCGGAGTCGAAGATCGATTGGTGCGAGCCTTTTGTCTCAAACCGAACTATCTTTGGTTTCGTCCTGTAGCGAATTTTTCCCGTTCGACTTGCTCGGGTTCGATCGGTCATGTTCTCGTTTGATTGTTGACCGGTCAGCTCGACGGTCAGCGGAGAATGGGAAAGGAGCGTTACAGTGTGTACTCACGCGCATGACCTCAGCTTGCCTTATAATATTTAAAATCGTAGTTTATCAAAATCCAATTTGTTTGCTTCATTGAGAATTCCTTCCTACTGTTTCTTTCATTGATTATTCTCTGCTCCAAAGTCAAATTCTCTTTGGATAATATTTACTTAAATAAAAGTAAAATGGTTTTGGGAAATGCAGGACGGTCTGATTGGGAGTGTCTAAAAGATCAACAAAAGATCTCAAACCGGTTCAGTTTTGGTGTGTGATTGTAATTATTATGCATGGGCGTTCGGGTACCCATTTAGATTCGGTTCGAGTTTTTGGGTTTTCGGATTTTCGGATCCAAGCATATAAGACCCATTCAGATATTTTATATTTTTGGTTCGGGTTCGGTTCTATTCGGATTTGGATTCGGTTTGGTTTCGGATTCCCGAAGTCATAAAACAAAAATAAAAATTGGTTAATTTGAACAATTTTTTTTTTAAATTTAGACAAATATAACAAGAATTTGATATATTTTATTTATTTTAGGTATTTTAGCTATTTTGGTCTAAAAATAATCAATATATTTGTGTTTGTAATTATAATTTGGATAATTATATTATATTAAGTCTAAATATAATTAATATTTTGGGTATATAATTATAGTTTTGATATTTTGCGGTACCCATTCGGCTCTCGGTTCGGGTCGGATTCGGTTTCGGTTCTTCGGACGTTAAGATTTAGGATCCATTCAGATATTTTGTTGGTTTGAATTCGGGTTTGATTCCTCTTTTTCGGTTCAGTACTATGGTTCCGGATTTTTTGCCCAACCCTAGTAATTATGCACGAAAATACATATATATCTGTTAGGAAACGATTGGGGAACTTTTTAATAAGGATATCTTTCGTTGTGGACTACAAACAACTTTTTTTTTTAACTCTACCATTGAAGAACCCTTCTCACCATTGAGATCCAAATTAGTAGGGCTTCATCTAGACAACAATTACTTGTGGTATCCAAGATTTGAGGAATAGTCAATTCATTTTTTTACGGCAATGTCATAATATTGAAAGCCCAAACGAGCAAGTTTTCAGGGTACAACGAATGCAGAACTAAAATACAACAAGATTTTGACCCGCGCTAAAGAAGCACATGTTTATATTTTAAAAATATTTTTTATCGTAAATTTATATTTTTATTAAATAAATTTAATAACTATTTAATCCAATATATATTAAATGAAAATATGATGATATGGTGTTAAATGTGAGATTTTTTTGCTTGATATTGTTTTATTATATATTAGTATTCTGACTCATTGTTATTTCTAGTAGATGATTAGCTAAACTTATTGCTGTAAAAACGTTTGTGTATTTTATTTGATAATTTTTTTATTTAAGTTAATTTTAACTTAGTTCAATCAATTATTTCATTGCTAAAGCCTTAAAAATTGCTAAAATCAATTGAAATTAGTTAATATATATTTTTAACATGTCTTCTAATATTTTTAACTTTTTAACCTGTCTTAAGCTATATTTTTAACCCGTCTTAAGTTATATCTTATTTGATAATTTTTTATTTAAGTTACTTTTAACTTATTTCAACCCATTATTTCATTGCAAAAAAATTGCTAAAATCAATAATCTTTGTATAGAATGTAATTTTAGTAATATAAGATGTTATATTTGATCTGCTAGGTTTTCGATTTAATTATATATGTAACTGCTTGTTTCAAATAATATAGTTTTAACACGAGAATATGAATTTATTTTTAACCCATCTTCTAGTAGTCAAAAATTGTTTTTAATAGTATGAATAATTGAAATCGGCTATTTTTATTTAAATTAATTTTAACTTAGTTCAACCCGTTATTTTCATTACTAATATGAATTATTTAATATATTTTTTAACCCGTCTTCTAATAGTCAAAATGTTTTTTAATAGTATAAATAATTGAAATCGTTTAATCTATTTTTAATTTGTTTTATGATTTGTAATGGTCTAAATATAAAGATTTTATGTTAATTTAATAGATAAAATGTAATTAAAATTATTTTTAATAAATTTAATAATAAGTATGAATTCCGTAATTATTTTTCTAAAATTAAGAAGTTAAAAATATTTTTTTACAAAATTTTGTAGATGTATATATTAATTAAAAATAAGATACTAAAAGATATTGTGCAAATTGTGAAAATATATTTTGGATAAAGTTATAAATACAGAATATTTATATTAAAATATAATTAAAATTATTTTGCAATAATTTTAATATTTAATTCGAAATTAATATTTATTTTTAGTAAATTTAAAAATAAAAGAGTCACTTGTTATAAATATAAAATTCTCTAATTTTGAAATATAAATATATTTTCTACTCTCGAAATATAAATATTTTTTACCATAAATATAATCCAATTTCGAAATATTTTTTAATTTTAAATTTATATTTAAAATAAAAGATATTAAAAGATATTATGAATATATTTTTGAACAAAATCATTAATTAAAGAATATTTAGTGTGACACACATATAATCTAAAATTTAATAATTCCAAAATACCCTTAATGAAACCCAAAAATCTTTATTAAATACAGTTGCACATGACAAGGCCTATCCCGGCCATAGGGCCGGAACGGATTGCCACTACTTAACCGATTTCATCTTGAGGTTTCTTAAGAACCTCAAGTCCATTTTAGTCATACTTAACAACGTTTTCCTTTTCATTCATTCAACAAATTCGATTCATAATAAAGACTAAGGCAAAATAGACATTTTATTAATAAGTAAAAGGTACCAAATACAACTGTGGTTCAATTCGCATTATGCTAAAGTATTAGGTCCTAAAACAATGTCTACCAAACTAACACCACTCGCCCCCAAGTCTTGTCCGCGCCTAGGTCCGATCATCATCATGATCACCTGAAAACAACCAAGTTCATAAGATTTCCATATTCGTTATAATCATTTTTATGCATCCTAGCAATATACTATATGATCCCATGAACTATAAATTATATCGCAATTTCCATATTAATCCTAAGTTCTAAACATAGGCTGTTAAATTCCCCGTTACACCAACCGCGAACCGCTTGCACACTCGGCCCACGGACGTGAGCGTGTGATCGCGCGTTCTCGGCGTACGGTCCATGGTCGGATGCGTGGACTTACGGCCGTGGCGTTATATCGCGACCATCCGGATGTTAGCGCGCGGATGGTTACTCGGTCATAACGCGTACCGGGACGGACGCATCATTCCAACGCGCGCTAGACCTTACGGTCGCGCGGATGGATCGATACGTGCGTGTACTGCCGGCTTGACGTAACGATCGCGCGTCCATGCGCTGCGTCAACTGGAGACGATCCACGATCATAACGCGGTCGGTCTTGCGGTGTGGTCGCGTATCCGCGAACGGACGTAACTCTTCACGCGAACGGACGCGATCATTACCGCGGACGGTTACGACTGTTCCTTCGGTCCGCATGATACACCGCGGCCAACGATCGCTTACGACAGTCCGCAGACCATCCGCGATCGCGCGCATCGTACTTCGGCGGTTCGGTCAAGCGGTTAAGACTTGCGGTTCAACGAGCATCTCTCCGGATACGTTTTCACGCCTTGGCCGATCCAACCTTGGCTTCTCGGTTCTCGGCTTACCGTCCATCCGACGAGCCGTTAAACTGTTCGAAGCGGTTCTGATCCTTGGGCCGTTAGCGCTTAGAACCGCGCCTTACCGGTTGGCCAAATCATCCACGACCAAGGCCTTATGGCCGGTCGTGTAACCAACTTATAGGGCCTTTTTAGAAATAAGAAGAAGAGAGTTTTCCGGCCATAGAACAACCGGCCGTGGCCGCTAGGGCTTGGGCCAAGGCCGAGAAGAGATGGTCCGGTCTCTAACCTTAGATACGGTTGCGGTTTTGCCATGAGTAGCCGATGCCTCTCCAGCCATCTTTGCTCCTCTTCTTGCGCTTTAAACCACCACCAAGAACTCCTTAAATCCGCCGGCCTTCTCTTGAAGATTCCGGCCTCTTTCTCTCTCTAAACTCTCTCGATTTGGCCTTGTGCCTTTGGGAGAATTTTTGTGTGTTTTGTGCCTTGTGGGCGTGCGCAAAAATGGCTAAGGCATGGCCTATTTATAGGCCTTTGTGGTCGCCAACTTCCTTGGCCAAAAGGGCATGAATGGCTTAAGCGAATGGACACAACCACACATGGTGACCATTCGCTGGTAACCGCCCCTGGTCAGCTAGTGTCACTAGCTGACCAGCTGACCCGTGAGCTGAACACTTGGCCTAGCTGAGTTGAGCTGGTTGCCACCTGACCTAGCTGGCCAGCTGGACTGTTCAGCTCAGCTGAGCTGACTTCTTCACTTCACACTTGGCTGAGCTCCTTCCAGCTGAGTCTCAGCTCCAAATACGCATATGGGACACTTAGTTTAGTCTCTCCGGACTTCCCGTTCATGTTTTCTGGTCCCATGGCCATCCCATCTTCCTTAGGCCGGTTGGGGGATACTACAAGTCTCCCCCCCCCCTTGAAATGGATTCGTCCCCGAATCCGCGTCAAGGTTTTTGTACCACTCTGGATAGTCGGCCTTCATCTTATTCTCGGTTTCCCAAGTAATCTCCTTGATCCCATTATGGATCCATTCCACTTTGACCATTTGTACCACTTTCTTTCGGGTTGCTTTTTCCATCCTATCTAGGATTCGGAGTGGTCGGATTTCGATGGTCAAGTTTGGCCTAAGTTCTCTTGGAATCTCAGGTTCAACCTTGTCTTTATCCCCTAGACATTTGCGCAACTGCGAGACATGGAACACATTGTGAAATGCGTCCATCTCGCTTGGCAAGTCTAACTTATAGGCGACCGCTCCAACCCGTTCAATGATTCGGAACGGTCCCAAATATCTGGGATCAAGCTTACCACGCTTGGAAACCCTGGCCCGACCCTTGAAAGTGATCATCTTCAAGTAGATTTGGTCGCCTACTTCGAACTCAATGTCCTTCCTTCTCCTGTCTGCATAGCTCTTTTGACGGTCTTGAGCCTCTTTCATCTTGGCCTTGAGGAATCGGATTCGTTCCGTGGTTTCCTCTATTATGTCTGGTCCAACTATACTTGACTCTCCAACTTCGGTCCAGCATAGTGGAGTTCGACAAGGCCGTCCATACAAAGCCTCATAAGGCGACATTCCGATGCTTGTGTGATAACTGTTGTTATACGCAAACTCGGTCAAGGGTAGAAACTTCTCCCATGAGTCGCCCCATTCAAGAACACACGCCCTTAGCATGTCTTCCAGGGTTTGTATGGTCCTTTCGGATTGACCGTCCGTCTGGGGATGGTAAGCCGTACTCATGTTCACTCTCGTTCCCAGGGCCTTCTGGAAGGCTTGCCCGAAATAAGAAGTAAACCGGCCGTCCCGGTCTGAAACTATACTTGATGGGATCCCATGAAGTCTCACGATCTCATCAATGTATAACTCAGCCAACTTCCCCACTCCGTCCGTCTTCTTGATGACCAAGAAGTGGGCGGATTTTGTGAGCCTATCTACCACAACCCAAATGGCATCTCGCCTGTTCCGGGTCGTAGGCAAACCGGTCACAAAGTCCATAGCTATGTTATCCCATTTCCATTCCGGAATAGGAAGACTTTGTAGCAGACCACTCGGGACTTGGCGTTCAGCCTTGATTAGCTGACAGGTCGGGCACTTGGCCACCCAATCAGCTACATCACGCTTCATCCCAACCCAATGATAGTACCGTTTGAAGTCATGGTACATCTTGGTTTGGCCGGGATGAATTGAGAACTTAGACTGATGAGCCTCTCGTAAGATGACTTCCTTCAGTTCCCACACGTTTGGCACACAGACTCGGCCATTTACCACAATCGTCCCATTGTTGGAGATTTGGTATTCCGTATGGTTGTTCTCTGCGGCTTTCACCAACTCCTCATCATCTTTCTGAGCAAGCCGGACCTTAGTCAGAATATCTGCTTGGTCCGCTGCCCCTAAGCCAATTGGCTCCTCTCCCACGGTCAATGCATTGAGACGCAAGGAATGGACCATTCCGACCAAGGTCTCTGCATCCCGTTCACTAGCCACCTCAGTCCTTTTCCTACTTAAGGCGTCGGCCACGAGGTTGGCCTTCCCTGGATGGTAAGTAATGTCCAGATCGTAATCGGCCACTAGTTCCATCCATCTCCTTTGACGAAGGTTGAGCTCAGGTTGGGTGAACACATACTTCAGGCTCTTATGGTCTGTAAATAGTTGCACTTTCGCTCCGTAGAGATAAGATCTCCAGATCTTAAGTGCAAAGACTACAGCGGCCATCTCAAGATCATGAGTGGGATAGTTCCCCTCATGTTTCCTTAATTGCCTTGAAGCATATGCAATCACTTTCCCTTCTTGCATCAACACACATCCCAACCCATTGATTGACGCATCCGTGTAAACCACGTAAGGCACATCATCTTGGGGTTGAGTCAGAACTGGCGCCTTAGTCAACATCTCCTTGAGTTCCTTAAAACTCTTCTCCGCGGCATTAGTCCATACAAACTTCACGTTTTTCCCGGTCAGCTTCGTCATGGCCTTGGCCATACTTGCAAACCCTTGGACAAAACGTCTGTAGTAGCCGGCCAGACCTAGAAAGCTTCGGACCTCAGTCGCGTTTCTCGGTCTTGGCCAATCCTCAATTGACCGGATCTTCTCCGGATCAACTGCCACTCCTTCTGCCGACACTATGTGTCCTATGAAGCCAATCCGCTCTTGCCAGAAACTACATTTACTTAGCTTGGCATAGAGCTTCTGTTCCCGCAGCTTCTCCAACACGATCCTAAGATGTTCCCGATGTTCCCTAGGGTTCTTGGAGTAAACAAGTATGTCATCAATGAATATGATGACAAAACTGTCTAACCATTCCCGAAAGACACCGTTCATCATCTTCATGAACGCGGCTGGTGCATTTGTTAGACCGAACGGCATGACTACAAACTCGTAGTGTCCATACCGAGTTCAGAACGCGGTCTTCCTCACGTCCTCCGGTGCTATCGGGATTTGATGGTATCCCGAAGCGAGGTCGATCTTGGAGAACACGGTCGAACCCTTGAGTTGGTCTTACAACTCGTCTATCCGGGGCAATGGGTACTTGTTCTTGACAGTAACCCGGTTGATGCCTCGGTAGTCTATGCACAAGCGGAGGCTCCCGTCCTTCTTCTTGACGAATAAGACAGGCGATCCCCAAGGAGAACTGCTCGGCCTAATAAAGCCTTTGTTCAGCAGTTCTTCTAACTGCTTCTTCAACTCAGCCATCTCGGCTGGGGCCATTCTATATGGCGCCTTGGATAAGGGTTTCGTTCCGGGTTCAAGTTCAATGACGAACGGATCAGACCGGTCAGGCGGCAAGCCTTCTAATGGTCTAAAAACGTCCTCAAAGTCCTTAACCACTGGGATTTCCCCAACCTTAGCCTCCGGCCCTACTTCCTTGATCGTGATAGTGGCTAAGTATGCTTCATATCCTTTAGCCAACATCTTTTCTGCTTGGATAGCAGAGACGACCAAGCTTCCCGAGGTTGGCCGTATTCCTTGGAATACAACCTTACCCTCAGGTTTCTCGAACTTCACCCTTCCCCGGTGACATTCAATGGTGGCTCGGTTTTGACCGAGCCAGTCCATACCCAAGATCACTTCATGATGTTTGAGTTGGACCACCACTAGGTCAGCCGGCATGCTCACGCCTCCAATGGAAACGGGCACATCTCTGACTAACCCTAGCATAGGCATTACTTGCCCACCGGCGGCATTCACAATGCCTTGGCCGGCTGCTTGTTCACTTTGGAACAAGCCTTTCCCAATCATCCCGGGACTCACAAAGCTGTGTGTAGCCCCAGAATCAAACAAGGTCAGTGTCTCTACACCGCCTATCAAAACGGTCCCTACACATCGCCCTCAAATGTGTAAGCGCATCCCGCTTTTTCCCCAATATGATGCAATGCATTATTCAAATATTGAAGAAGGTTAGGGTTCCAGTAACGTACCAGTAATCGCGTCATATGAGCCGGCCTCTCCTGAGTCCTTCACCAGTTCGTAAACCCGAGGTTTCACAGTTTGACCCTTGGCCGTAGCCGCGCGGTCTCCCTGACCCCGGTTCACTTATGGCGCCCTTTGCTTCCCATCTTGGCGCTTGGGACACTCTCGGATGTAGTGCCCAGCTTGGCCGCAGAGATAGCATGTCACTGGTCTCTCGGTCACCTCTTCACGCCCCTTATTCTGTGGACAGCTCCGTGACTCATGGTCCTTGCCGCCACACTTCGCGCATGCAACATCGGCTTTCCAACACTTCCCCAAGTGTCGTTTGCCACATGTGGCACATCTGGCGCGGTCAGAGGAGGGAGCATCAGCCGTCTGATCTCTCTTCCTCTTTAGGTCCTTCCCGGGTTGACTGGACACCTTGTCCTTTGAGCCAACGCGGTTCTCCTCAGCCAAATTGGCTTCCACCGTAGCTGCCCTCTCGACTAGCTCGGAAACACTGTTGTAGGTACAAACCGAGCAGTGGGTACGTAACTCCACTCGCAGGCCGCGAAGGAAGCTACGCACCTGTGCCGGCTCGTCCTCAACATCCCGTCCCACGTAACGTCTGAGACGGTCGAACTCGGCCTCATACTCACGGACCGACCTGCGGCCCTGGACCAAGCCCAAGTATCTACCTTCCATACGATCCCAGGCCTCCGCCGGGAAGTACTTCCGGTTGAACTCTACCTCAAACTCCGCAAAGGAGTTGATGAGGCCCTTGGTGCGCCTGTCAACAGACAGCCACCAGTTGTGAGCGTCCCCTTCCAGGAAGTGGGTCGCTATGTCCTTACGGTAATCTTCAGGGCAACGGGTAGAACGGAAGTTCCGGACAAGCCGTGACCTCCATTCATCAGCCTCAAGTGGGTCAGCACTTCCCTTGAAGTGTTTTGTGCCCAACTTGGTGATGTGACCTAGAACGTTGAGGTAGTCCACCTTTCGAACCTTTTTAGGGGTCGGTGACTCTACCACTACTACGTTCGAGTCATCATCACTCAGACCCGTGGTCTCAGGAACCACGGTCCGCGGCTCACCCTCAGCCGGTTTATGACCAGAAAGGCTCTGGTTCAGTACCGTGAGCTGGCCCATCACTTCCTTTAACATAGTCCACATCTAACCGATGTTCGGGACCGCTGTCAAAGGCTCACCGTTACCACCACCTGTGGCGTCATCCATCTCATGGCCGGTCTCATCTCGAGCCGCATGAGATGAAGACTCACCCATATGCTCATCGTTCCCGGTTTGGACGTGCGGTTTTTCAACCCTAGTCCCGTCGGGAATCAGTGTAGCATTGGGCCCAGTGGCCGTTGGGTCAACCTCAGAACCGGTTGCCCTTGGCGTGACAGGAGAGGTCTGGACTCTCGGGCCGTGGCCGGTCGCAGACGTCTCCTTGTCCTTATCTTTTGTCCGCTTGGACTTGCTTTTTCCAACCTGAAATTCAACAAGACAATTCCATATATATCCAATCAAATTTCAAGTCCTAAACAAGTCTAACTTTCTATGCGGACAATTCGGACTTGGACGAGTGGTGTAGCCCCTAACCTCAGCCTAGGAAATAACTCCGCTCTGATACCAACTTGACAAGGCCTATCCCGGCCATAGGGCCGGAACGGATTGCCACTACTTAACCGATTTCATCTTGAGGTTTCTTAAGAACCTCAAGTCCATTTTAGTCATACTTAACGTTTTCCTTTTCATTCATTCAACAAATTCGATTCATAATAAAGACTAAGGCAAAATAGACATTTTATTAATAATTAAAAGGTACCAAATACAACTGTGGTTCAATTCGCATTATGCTAAAGTATTCGGTCCTAAAACAATGTCTACCAAACTAACACCACTCGCCCCCAAGTCTTGTCCGCGCCTAGGTCCGATCATCATCATGATCACCTGAAAACAACCAAGTTCATAAGATTTCCATATTCGTTATAATCATTTTTATGCATCCTAGCAATATACTATATGATCCCATGAACTATAAATTATATCGCAATTTCCATATTAATCCTAAGTTCTAAATATAGGCCGCTAAATTCCCCGTTACACCAACCGCGAACCGCTTGCACACTCGGCCCACGGACGTGAGCGTGTGATCGCGTGTTCTCGGCGTACGGTCTATGGTCGGATGCGTGGACTTACGGCCGTGGCGTTATATCGCGACCATCCGGATGTTAGCGCGCGGATGGTTACTCGGTCATAATGCGTACCGGGATGGACGCATCATTCCAACGCGCGCTAGACCTTACGGTCGCGCGGATGGATCGATACGTGCGCGTACTGCCGGCTTGACGTAACGATAGCGCGTCCATGCGCTGCGTCAACGGGAGACGATCCACGATCATAATGCGGTCGGTCTTGCGGTGTGGTCGCGTATCCGCGAACGGATGCAACTCTTCACGCGAACGGACGCGATCATTACCGCGGACGGTTACGACCGTTCCTTCGGTCCGCATGATACACCGCGGCCAACGATCGCTTACGACAGTCCGCAGACCATCCGCGATCGCGCGCATCGTACTTCGGCGGTTCGGTCAAGCGGTTAAGACTTGCGGTTCAACGAGCATCTATCCGGATACGTTTTCACGCCTTGGCCGATCCAACCTTGGCTTCTCGGTTCTCGGCTTACCGTCCATCCGACGAGCCGTTAAACCGTTCGAAGCGGTTCTGATCCTTGGGCCGTTAGCGCTTAGAACCGCGCCTTACCGGTTGGCCAAATCATCCACGACCAAGGCCTTATGGCCGGTCGTGTAACCAACTTATAGCGCCTTTTTAGAAATAAGAAGAAGAGAGTTTTCCGGCCATAGAACAACCGGCCGTGGCCGCTAGGGCTTGGGCCAAGGCCGAGAAGAGATGGTCCGGTCTCTAACCTTAGATACGGTTGCGGTTTTGCCATGAGTAGCCGATGCCTCTCCAGCCATCTTTGCTCCCCTTCTTGCGCTTTAAACCACCACCAAGAACTCCTTAAATCTGCCGGCCTTCTCTTGAAGATTCCGGCCTCTTTCTCTCTCTAAACTCTCTCGATTTGGCCTTGTGCCTTTGGGAGAATTTTTGTGTGTTTTGTGCCTTGTGGGCGTGCGCAAAAATGGCTAAGGCATGGCATATTTATAGGCCTTTGTGGTCGCCAACTTCCTTGGCCAAAAGGGCATGAATGGCTTAAGCGAATGGACACAACCACACATGGTGACCATTCGCTGGTAACCGCCCCTGGTCAGCTAGTGACACTAGCTGACCAGCTGACCCGTGAGCTGAACACTTGGCCTAGCTGAGTTGAGCTGGTTGCCAGCTGACCTAGCTGGCCAGCTGGACTGTTCAGCTCAGCTGAGCTGACTTCTTCACTTCACACTTGGTTGAGCTCCTTCCAGCTGAGTCTCAGCTCCAATACGCCTATGGGACACTTAGTTTAGTCTCTCCGGACTTCCCGTTCATGTTTTCTGGTCCCATGGCCATCCCATCTTCCTTAGGCCGGTTGGGGGATACTACAGCACAAACCGTAATATAACACATGACTAAAGTTTATTTTCTAAAAAGGTCTTCTGTTTTAATAGTATAGATCAGGCTGAGGCCCTAGAAGGCCCATAACGAAACAAGAAATCGAAATTTGTGGATTAAGATGACGAGTCAAAAGAGTGAGTCATGGCCACGTGTGGAGCGCAAACGTCGTGGAAGCATGCATCCCGCCGTCAGAATTCTGATCTCGGTTCGGCGCCAGGATCACTGCACCGAAGTCGCCTGCCGATCAAGTCCACCATATCACCTTAAGAACGCCGCATCTAAATAAAGCCATAAAAGTCCACATCATGAGTCACCGTGAAAAAACGCTTCGATTAGATTCATCTGTACTGGATGAAGATCTGAAGAAAGAGGGAGTGCATGTCGAACCCGTTCAGCTCGATCGGGTCAAGGAACCATCGACTATAAGCGTGCGGTAGCACAGGTGAAGACCGAAGGAATCAACAACGCTGAGATGGATCAAAAATTGGGGACAAGATCGTGAAGGATCCGGAACACGTCCGGTATATACACCCGAAATTCATCGAAAAAATTGACGGACAAAAGATCCGGAGATATAAAATCCGAGATAACAGCAAAAGGAAACAACAAGAAAACGAAATCCGGTGAAACCACCGGAGGACAAAAGTAACCCGGTCGTCGGTGCGGCGAGTCACCGACCGACGACAAGAACGGAAATCAAGAAATCAACCTTCTAGAGAGAAGCAAGAGAACATGAAGAGAGAGAAGTACCAAGAAGGAGTTATAACTACAAAGCAATACTCAATTCATTTTAAACAATGACTTAAGCAAAATTCAAAAAAAAATTTCTTTTTGTCAACGAATTCAAATTAATTTGACCTAAGCAGGACCGTCCGATTGGGAGTGTCTATCAAACCGGTTCGGTTTTGGTGTGATAATTATGTCTGAATATATATATATATATATCCGTTCGGAAACGATTGACGAACAATATAAAGATACAATTCTTCACTTTCTTTTCTCCAGACTACTTTTCTCCCAATTTTTCCTTTTCCTCTCTCTCTCTCTCTCGATATTATTTTCTTGACGAATTATCTCTTCTTGGACGAATTGTTTTTGTTCGTTCTTAAATTAGTAAGTTTTCTTCGACTTTTCTAATTCTTTAGTTCGTGAATTTGTTTTTTTCCGTTCTTATCGTGTTTAGGGTTCGCGTGAAACTGATGCGATCGGGTTTAGGGTTTCGTCCTCCTCTTTGGGATTTTGTTTTAGAGTTTAGATTTTCTTAATCGTTCATTATTGAATTTTTTGGTAGTGATGTTGAATCTTCCTGGAAGCGCTTGACTCTGCATGAAACCGTCGTTGAGTTTCCCGTTTTTTATGTTCTTCGATCTTTACGAAGACGAACGCATCTGATCAGTTCTCGTCGGTGAGTTTCTTTCTGATTTTTTAGCAATTGACATCTACCATTTTTTTTTGGGATTTTGGAATCAGTATGTAAAGTTTGATCGTGTTACCAACGGGGGTTGGCTCAACTGGTAAAGGAGTGTTAGTAACCTCCGCCAGACCTGAGTTCGATCCACGTTGGGAGGTATCCCCTCTCCTAAGGAGAGTGAATTTAACCTGGTTTGGGTCCCGCCCTGGGGGACGTACGGATCCACGGGCCCCGAACCTCCTGGTATTCAAAAAAAAAAAGGTTTGATCGTGTTTTAGATTTGGGATATTTCACTGATTTAGTCTGGTTTGTTTTCTTAATTTCAAGGTGTATTTTGCTTTGCTTTTGGTTTTGTTTCTTTTTTCTGCAGTATATTAGTGTGGAGAATCATTGACAGATTCCATTACATCATAACTCTGGATTGAAACACTGATGCAATTGAAGATAGCTCTTTTACTTTCTCTTTCACTGGTTTAGTCATTATACTTTTGGTTTGTTTTCTTGATTCTGTCTTTTAAAAGATTTCAAAGCGTGTTTGCTTTGCTTTTTGGTTTTGGTTTTGGTTATCAAACTCAGTAGATTCGGTTGTCACTCTTCTACTTGAGTTTCTTACTTTTGTTTTTGTTTTATCAAACCTAAAAAAGATCACATGATAGACACTAATGTAATAGTGTTCTGTCAGATTCTTATTTGGGGACATTGTCCCATTGCGTGAAGCCTAGACCCATATGAAACTGAAACCATCGCCCTAGCAACTATTGGTTGGTAAGCAAAGGATGTTAGGGGATGGAAAGTATGACATACTTTATGTTGGAATTGTGTCCAGTAATCTCGGTACTGTCTCTAGAAAGTAAGAGTATGTCAATGATCAGACATAAGTCATATAATACTGGGGGTCATGATGGCTTGCTAGAGTCCGCTCATGATCTATAAGTCTTGGACTTATTGCCTTTATTATATGATCCCATATGGGTCACACGCCTAAGCTAACAGGAAAATGTGTAGGAACGTTTTAGCAGAAGTACGGTAAAAGTGCTAGGCATTTACTGTACTTAGAGAGAATAAAACGGTTTAGGCACTGTGTGTCGATCGATATACAAGGGGTATCGGTCGACACAGTGCGCGAATGCCGTCTAGTTAATTGGTGTTTGGGCCAAATGGCCCAAACGGAATCAGACAAGTTTTATAAGGTAAAACTCGAGTTTCTGAGCAATTAACCCTAATCCCACAGCCGAAAACTCTCTCTCTCTCTGCGCCGAGCTCCTTGTGGTCTAGCAGCCGTTTTCTGTGATCGCGTGTGTGAACCTTTGGAGGATTCATCCCTCGGTGTTTCTCTGATCTCAGACATACCATCTCTTTCCGCTGCAAACAGGTATAAGGTGAGATCATCATTTGTTTCTATTCTGAGAAGAACCTAGATCGCATGTTTAGGTTGATATGAATCTAAGAATTGAATCAGGATCAACTAAACAATCCATCAGTGGTATCAGAGCATTTGGTTCTGGTTTTTCTTGTTTAGATTCAATGTTTAGGATTGTTTTCTTGTTTAAAAGTGTTTTGAATCAACTACTGATAAGAGAAACCATTTAAGCAACAAGAATTGAAATCTAAACACACATAAAATTGCAGAAACCAAGCTATATGATTTGGTAGAATGCGATTTCAAGAGGTCTGTATCGACTGCGATCGCATGGATCGATCGATACGATCGCATGGATCGGTCGATACAGTCTATCGGCTAACCCTGTTAACGCGTGAAAGCATCGATCGATGCAGGATCGATGCAGGTTCGATATTGGTGCATCGACCGATGCGGTTGGTGCACATCGATCGACACGGTTAGGGTTTTGGCTCGGTTCAGTGCATGCGTGAGAGCATCGATCGATACAGGATCGATGCACGATCGATGCAGGATCGATGCTGAGAGCATCGACCGATGTGGTTGATGGATCGATCGACACGGTTGGTCCATCGATCGACATGGTTGGTTTAAGGCTCGGTTTAATTTTGATTAAAATTAATTCGTCCTGGTTTAATAAACAGATTTAATAATTTTATTAAGTCTGGTTAAACCGGGACAAGAAATCCAATGTCGAAAGAATTATTGGATTTAGTGCCTAAACCAGGATTTTCTAATTTGATTTGGTTGGACCAAATAAATTGAGAAAATCCGGTTTAGTAAATAACCGGTTGACAATTGTGGTCATCGTAGTAATTAAAATTTGGTTAGACCAATTTTAATGAACCAGACCGGTTATGTCATTTAATTGGACAATTGGGTCATGTCTTGGACATGGACCAATTCTTGGGCCTCGGGCCAAGAAGTTAAAACAATTGGGCCAATTATTTGAGTCTTTCTTCAGATTAATTTAAAATTTATTTTATAAAGAATATAAATCGATTTTAAATTAAAGTTTCCGATATTTTGAAATTAGAAAGTTTCTTAATTTATAGAAGTTTCTAGATTTGCATGATTCGGATTTTAAGAAATTTCTAAAGTTAGAAAGTTTCCGTTTTTAGAAAGTTTCCAATTTTAGAAAGTTTCCAAAAATAGTAGGTTTCCAAAAATGGAAAGTTTCCCGAAATAGTAATCTTCTATTTTGGGAATGAATTTTTAAATAAACCTACGAACCTCAAATAATATCAAGCGTTGGATGTCTTGTCCATTCTATGTCAGCTGTCGAAGCCCATTCAATTGTATTCATGGCCTTACAGTGTGAGGGTGTCTGCTTTTGCGTGGATAAGACGGTTTGTGATTCATAAATGTCATTGGGAGTCCCAGACATTAATGATTACATGACTGTATAGTCTGGTTTTCTTGACTGGGCCATCGGGAGTCCCGGGCCTTGAGACATCAGAGTGAATTGGGCCTCGGGCCCAGATTCACAACCAAGAGTTATATCACGGATATAATTAGCCGATATAGGGCTTACCGATATAAGCTAAGGTTTGGTGACGGCCAGTGGCCCACTTTAATCTTAGTTATATGTGGATCTTGGAATCATTATATTCTATTGAGGGTAACTTATGTTATTGAATATAATGCGTGATTAATCATATTAAATTTAATACGAGATTAATCATATTGAACATTTTAACTAATAACCTTTTTATCTATATATTTCAGCTATGACTACTACAAGCACACAAAACTCATTCTCGATCCGGTCTGTTCTCGAAAAGGAGAAGCTGACTGGAACGAACTTCCTGACGTGGTCAAGGAACTTGAGGCTAGTCCTCAAGCAGGAGAAGAAGGATTATGTCCTTCGTGATCCTCTCCCTGAGAGGCCTCCTGCCAATGCCGCCAGGACTCTGCATAATGCTTGGGAAAAGCATTCGTCAGATGAAAATGATGCTTATTGCCTGATGTTGGTGACAATGACTCCTGAGCTGCAAAAACAGTTCGAGAGTGTATTGTCACCCATCGAGATAATGGCAAGCCTGAAATCGCTTTTTCAGGAGCAGGCTAGGACTGAGAGGTTTCAAACAGTTAAGAACCTCTTGGACTGCAAGTTGGCTGCGAATGCGGCAGTGAGTCCTCATGTCTTGAAGATGATGGGTTATCTCGATCATCTTCAGAAACTCGACTGCCCAATCAGCCAGGAACTTGCCTGCGACATCATTCTGCAGTCATTACCTGCAAGCTATGATCAGTTCATTCTGAACTTTAACATGCATGGCTTGAGTAAGACATTGCCTGAGCTTCACGGAATGCTCAAGACTGCGGAGCCCAATTTGAGGAAAACCGCCAAGGACCCAAATGTGCTTATGGTGCAGAAGGGCAAGGGGTTTAAGAAATCCTCTGCTAAGGATAAGGGAAAGGCCAAGGCTGTCCAAGTCGCGGACAAGGACACGCCAAAGCCCAAGCCCAAGTCCAAGGCTGGGCCAACTGACATATGCAGGTTCTGTAAAGAACCAGGGCATTGGAGGAGAGAATGTAAGAAATTCCAGGAAGGTCTAAAGGAATTGAAGAAGAAGACTTTTGAGACTTCTTCAACAGGTATTTTTGTTATAGAAGTTAATACAACTACTTCTGATAATACCTCATGGGTTATGGATACTGGTTGTGGGGCTCATATTTGTACTAATATGCAGGCACTCAGCAACATTAGAAGGCTGAAGCAAGGACAAGTGGAGCTACGAGTTGGGAATGGAGCGAAAGTTCCAGCACTAGCTGTAGGCACTTACTTGTTGTCTTTACCTTCGGGATTGATTTTAGAACTGAATAATTGTTATTTTGTACCTGCTATAAGCAGAAATATTATTTCAATTTCTTTGTTGGATTTGGAAGGTTATGATTTTTCAGTTAAGAATAAATTATGTTCCTTCAATCGCAACAATTTGTTCTATGGTTCTGCCCCTCTTATGAATGGGCTTTACATACTCGATCAATCCGCGCCAATTTATAACATTAATACCAAACGGTTCAAACCTAATGAGGAGAACCGAACGTTTCTATGGCATTGTCGTTTAGGGCACATCAGCGAGAAACGCATCAAGAGGCTCCATTCGAATGGACTTCTTGGCTCATTTGACTTTGAGTCATGTGAGAAATGCGAATCCTGCATGATGGGCAAAATGACACGGGCCCCCTTTAATAAACCTAACGAGAGGGCCAGTGACGTATTGGGCCTGATACACACTGATGTGTGTGGCCCAATGTCCACAAATGCAAGAGGAAACTATCAGTACTTCATTACCTTTACTGATGATTTCAGTAGGTATGGATATGTTTATTTAATGAAACATAAGTCTGAATCTTTTGAGAAGTTCAGAGAATTCCAAAATGAAGTACAAAACCAACTTGGCAAAAGCATTAAGGCTCTTCGGTCCGACCGAGGAGGAGAATACTTAAGCCAAGAATTCAGTGATCATCTGAGAGAGTGTGGGATCGTATCCCAACTCACTCCTCCTGGAACACCTCAATGGAATGGTGTGTCTGAAAGGAGAAATCGGACCTTATTGGATATGGTTCGATCTATGATGAGTCACACAGACCTTCCAATATCCCTTTGGGGATATGCTCTGCTAACAGCAGTGTTCACTCTAAATAGAGCGCCATCGAAAGCAGTAGCAAAGACACCATATGAATTATGGACTGGAGAAGCTCTAGTGCTGTCTTATCTCAGAATTTGGGGTTGTGAAGCCTATGTCAAGAGATTGATCTCAGACAAGCTTACACCAAAATCTGACAAATGCTACTTCATTGGTTATCCACGGGAAACCAAGGCTTATTACTTCTATCTACGTTCCGAGAACAAGATCTTTGTTGCCCGGGATTGTAACTTTCTTGAGAGAGAGTTTCTCTCTAAGAAAGACAGTGGGAGTAAGGTACTGCTTGAAGAAATTCAAGATGAACAGGATACTGCTCAACCTAATGAGGAAGAGCAGCAGGAGGACCTACAAGAAATTGTAGAGCCTGAACCTGTAGTACCTGAAGTTCGAAGATCCGGGAGGATCCTTCACGAACCCGAGAGATATCAAGGATTCCTCGTGACTGACTGTCATGATCTTTTGATCATTGATGGTGATGAACCATCGAACTTCAATCAAGCCATGATGGGCCCAAATTCCTCTAAGTGGCGCAAGGCCACTGATTCCGAAATGGACTCCATGTCGGTCAACCAAGTGTTTTCGTTGGTTGACTTACCCGCTGGTGTAAAAGCCATCGAGTGCAAATGGATCTTCAAGAAGAAGATTGACGTGGATGGAAATGTCCAGATTTATAAAGCCAGGTTGGTGGCAAAAGGTTTCAGACAAGTTCACGGTGTGGATTACGATGAAACCTATTCACCAGTGGCTATGATGAAATCTATTCGGATTCTACTAGCAACTGCAGCTTTTCATGATTATGAAATTTGGCAGATGGACGTGAAAACCGCCTTCCTGAATGGTATTCTGGAAGAGGATGTGTATATGACACAACCTGACGGTTACATAGATCCAAAGAATGCTGGAAAAGTATGCAAGCTTCATAAATCCATTTATGGATTGAAGCAAGCATCGAGGAGCTGGAATCTTCGTTTTGATGAAGCGATCAAGCAATTTGACTTCATCAGAAACGAAGAAGAACAATGCGTGTATAAGAAATCTAGTGGGAGCAAGATTGTATTTCTTATTCTGTATGTCGATGACATACTGCTTCTCGGAAACGACGTTCCAATGCTAAAGTCGGTAAAGGACTGGCTTGGAAGTTGTTTTTCCATGAAAGACATGGGTGAAGCCGCATACGTTCTTGGAATCAGGATCTACCGGGATAGATCTAGAAGGCTGATAGGCTTGTGTCAAGATTCATACATTGACAAAGTCCTACAAAGATTCAGCATGAAGGATTCCAAGAAGGGCTTCACGCCAATGGTACATGGCACAACGCTAAGCAAGAAGCAGAGCCCTACGACGGCTGCTGAGCTTGAGCGCATGAAGAATATTCCTTATGCATCTGCAATAGGATCTGTCATGTATGCCATGATCTGTACTCGTCCTGATGTTGCTTATGCATTGAGCATGACGAGTAGATACCAGTCAAATCCAGGTGAAAACCATTGGATTGCCGTAAAGAATATCTTGAAGTATCTAAGACATACTAAGGATAAGTTCTTAGTGTACGGTGGAAGTGATGTGCTTAAAGTCAGTGGATTCACGGACGCAAGTTTCCAGACAGACCAAGATGATTTCCGGTCACAGTCCGGTTATATCTTTTGTCTGAATGGCGGTGCAATCAGTTGGAGAAGCTCCAAGCAAGACACCGTTGCTGATTCCACTACAGAAGCTGAATATATCGCCGCCTCAGAAGCTGCGAAGAAAGCTGTTTGGATACGAAAGTTCATTATTGAACTAGGTGTGATACCAGATGCGGCTGAGCCTCTGGCACTGTTTTGTGACAACAATGGTGCTATAGCTCAGGCAAAGGAACCAAGATCACACCAGAAATCCAAGCATGTTCTAAGAAGATTTCACTTGATACGTGACATCATTAATAGAAAGGAAGTCAAGATCAGCCGAGTTCAGACAGATGATAACGTCGCTGATCCGTTGACAAAGCCACTCCCAAGGCCTAAGCTCGAGTTTCTGACTGAAGCTGTAGGCATTAGAGACATAGAAATGTAATCTAAATTTGAGTGGGAGTTTTGAGGGCTTTTATTTAGTTATTTGATATGTTCTTGTAAAACATTCTTATGTTTAATGAAATTATTATTTCAAGATTATTTTAACTGTGATGAAATAATCGTTCCAAAGTGATATGAACCATTTTATAGGTCATCGAAGTAAATGACTTGATCTTGAGTCATCGAAGTCATTTAGCTTGCTCATGAGACCCTATATTTGATAGATGTTTATATCATCCCGTCCCTAGTCGAAGGTTGTTGAAATTGGAACACCAACAACCGTGTGAGACTGGATTGGTACGTGACTTATGACAAAGTCTCAGTGTGTCATAGATGCGCGGCATCAAAGTCAGTACATAGGTGTATGTTTGGGAACATACGACCGGACAAGACCCGCTTATAAGAACTCTTCAGGATATTTATATCTGTGTCATAAGAGATTCTTACTACGACTATAGAGTATAGTCCTTAGACCTGAGTTCGCATGCATGTGACTGCACATGGACTGATGCACTTTGATCATTGTCTAACGCTATCGTTCTGCGATAGTTATAAGGACCTTGTTTGGGTACATTATGAAATGAATAGTTTACAGTGATGGAACAAGACGGAATTTGTCCCTCCAATATAAATGGAGTGAATATCTCTAGGCCAATCGGAAATTTGAACACTGGAAAATGCATGGCCATGCTCAAACGGACTGTCCCGAGTCGTTTGGATTGTCAGTATCAAATCAGAGTCCGATGAACAAGATTAGGCTTTATAAGGATGACACCAATCTTGCCTTATGACTAATCGAGATATTGTGACAAAAGGATTATGAATACAGAGATTCCAGTACAAGTGGGAGATTGTTGGAATTGTGTCCAGTAATCTCGGTACTGTCTCTAGAAAGTAAGAGTATGTCAATGATCAGACATAAGTCATATAATACTGGGGGTCATGATGGCTTGCTAGAGTCCGCTCATGATCTATAAGTCTTGGACTTATTGCCTTTATTATATGATCCCATATGGGTCACACGCCTAAGCTAACAGGAAAATGTGTAGGAACGTTTTAGCAGAAGTACGGTAAAAGTGCTAGGCATTTACTGTACTTAGAGAGAATAAAACGGTTTAGGCACTGTGTGTCGATCGATACACAAGGGGTATCGGTCGACACAGTGCGCGAATGCCGTCTAGTTAATTGGTGTTTGGGCCAAATGGCCCAAACGGAATCAGACAAGTTTTATAAGGTAAAACTCGAGTTTCTGAGCAATTAACCCTAATCCCACAGCCGAAAACTCTCTCTCTCTCTGCGCCGAGCTCCTTGTGGTCTAGCAGCCGTTTTCTGTGATCGCGTGTGTGAACCTTTGGAGGATTCATCCCTCGGTGTTTCTCTGATCTCAGACATACCATCTCTTTCCGCTGCAAACAGGTATAAGGTGAGATCATCATTTGTTTCTATTCTGAGAAGAACCTAGATCGCATGTTTAGGTTGATATGAATCTAAGAATTGAATCAGGATCAACTAAACAATCCATCACTTTAGTACCCACGGCTTACAGAAAGGACCACCGGCTTTAATAAAAACAACGTCTTTAGACAGAGACTATGGATTCGTTGGATGGATCAAACGACCAACGGCTTACCAAAAAGTCTTGAGACAGATAAAGACTGAATGTGTTGGATGGATAAAACGACTAACTGAGGAAAAAACGATCAAGGGCTTTAAAAATGTCTTGGAGGCAATGTCATATTTTAGTACCCACGGCTTATAAAAAACGACCACCGGCTTATAAACTGTCTCTAGACAGCTTACAAAAAGCTACAAATGCGTTGGATGGACCAAACGACTAACATCTTACAAAAAAGTCTTGAGACAGATAAAGACTATGGATGTTGGATGGATCAAACGACCAACGGCTTACCAAAAAGTCTTGAGACAGATAAAGACTATGAAGGTGTTGGATGGATAAAACGACCAACTGGGCTTTAAAAATGTCTTGGAGGCAATGTCATATTTTAGTACCCACGGCTTATAAAAAACGACCACCGGCTTATAAACTGTCTCTAGACAGCTTACAAAAAGCTACGAATGCGTTGGATGGACCAAACGACTAACATCTTACAAAAAAAAGTCTTTAGACAAGGCAAAGACTTGTTGGATGGAAAAACGACCAACTAAGAAAAAGATACCTTACTTTACAGTAACACATGGCTTATATATGGTCAAAGACCATGACTTAAAATCTGTCTCTGATTGAAAACAGATGCAACACTTTACCTAACGGCTTATAAAAGGTGGGATTATATTCGTTACTTTACTAAGTTCTCATGGCTTATAAAAAGTCTTTGGGCAAAGACTGAATTTGTTGGATATATAAAACAACCAACAACTTACAAAAAAGTCTTTAACGACAGAAGGCTTGAAAAAGTCATTGAGGCAATGACTTTAATAGCGGATTCATTACCTCGCTACCCATGGCTTAGAAAATGTCTCAAGATTGGTTTTCAACTTTGTTGGATGGAATAAAACACCAACGGCTTAAAAAGTCCCAGGGCAAAGATTATGGATTGGAACTGGCTCCGTACGTTACTATACTACCCATGGCTTATGAAGCGTCTTTAGACAATATTGCTACCCACCACGGCTTATGAAGCCTCTTTAGACAAAGACTTAATCTAGACAATACTACTACCCATGGCTTTTTGAAGTGTCGAAATTCTGATAAAGACTGAATCTAGACAATATTGATACCCACGGCTTATGAAAAGTCTGTAGACAAAGACAATATTGATACCCACGGCTTATGAAAAGTTTGTAGACAAAGACTGTGAACTGAAAACATATTCATTGATTTACTACTACCCGCGGCTTATGAAGAGATTATACAATATTGATGCCCACGGCTTATGAAAAGTCTGTGAATTGGAAACGTACCCACGGCTTATGAAGAGTCTGTAGACAAATACCGTGCATTGAAAACGTACCCACGGCTAAACAATGTGTCTACTCTCGGCCTACCAAGATTGTTAATTGAAAATCGTTACAATATCCACAAGGCTTAAAAATCATTAGACAAAGAACGACTAACGAATGAAAAGAGTTTAAGACAAAGACTCTGAATCAGAAGAAACAGACTCCTTACTTCACGACAAGACTTGGAAAATTATTTAGACAAAGACCACATTGTCGGTTTTTGGCTTGTTGGATGGGAAAAACGACCAAAAACTTAAACCAAGTATTAAGACATGAACTATGAACCGAAAATTGAGTATTTTGGCTTGTTGGATGGTAAAAACGACCAACGGCTGAAAAGAGTTTAAGACAAAGACTATAAATCAAAAGCAGACTCCTTACTTTACGACAAGCCTTGGCAAATACTACACGTCGGTTTTTGGCTTGTTGGATGGTAAAAACGACCAACGGCTTAAACCAAGTCATAAGACAGAGAACATGAACCCAAAATGAGTCACTTTTTTTGCTTGTTGGATGGTAAAAACGGCCAACAACTTAAACCAAGTCTCACGACAGACTATGAACCGAAAATTTCGTTATAAACGTTGGTATGGATAGTCTTTAGACAAAGACAACGGGGTAGGTTTTGAACTTGTTGGATGATAAAAAACGATCAATCTCATAAAGAAAGTCTTACGAAAAAGCCTTGCATTACCACTCAGTGTAAAAATTCACAAGGTAAGTATGATTCATTTTACCTGAAGTAAAAGACTAACTAATTCTGATTTCTTCAGGTATGTAGGTGCTTCAAAAGGTGCTCAAATTGTTAGACAGTGGAGATTTCTTTGACAGATATGTGCTTTTAAAACTCGTTTTGTAGTAATTTATTTAGTTGACACAATTATGAAAATCACACAGACATGAATGAAGTAAAGACTAATTTCATTTGGTATATGCTTTTCTTGGCTTTTTCTACATACGTGAAGTAAATAAATTGGGAATGAATATCTACGCTTCATCAAGAATTAAAAATGCGTTTTTAAGCTGTCTTGACAACATTTGTTTCAATGATCTAGCACCGTCAGATTCTAAAAACTGATTGAATGTTTCTGTTTTGTATTATGCTCCTCCTAACCTTTCTAAACAGTGTTAGTAATATCTATGTTGATTAGAAAAATATTTATTATTTTTAGGTCAGTGCTTGTATGTATTATAATCTTTTATTTTAATAAAATGCATGTATCTCGGAGTACATCAACGTAGGTGAGAGACTCCTGCAGATTGTGCTAGTATTTCTTGAGTGTTTCTCTTTTGTGATATGCTCCTAACCCTCAATGATCATTCTAAACATGTGAAATTACATCTTCACGATTCTGCATTATTAAATGATGATGAATTACTGTGTTAGAATTGTATCTGTCGACTTGAGTTCATACAATAAATGATTGAAAATTTCTCTGTTTTGGTACTTGGGTCATCAACACCTTGATCTCTGAGTTTTAGCAAACAATTTCTCATCGATGTAGTATCCGTGAGATTGTAGAAACTTATTGCTTAACCATCTCTCTATCTTATTTGGTGCTTGTATGTATCATAAGGTCTCTTATTTTTGTGAAATGGATGCATTTTTGTATCTTGGAGATCAACGTAGGTGAGAAACTCCTGCAGCTTGTGATAGCATAATTTCCTTAAATCTTGAATGTTTATATATTGTGTTATATTTTAAACCCTCGGTGACCATTCGTTCTTAAACATGTGAAATTACATCTGGAATTCTGCATCATATGTTAATGATTACTGTGTTACATTTTATAAATTGTACTTGTTGAATTTACAGAGCCGATGAAGCTTGGACATCTACTGAATGTGTGTTAGTTGTTAGAATGTGCAATTGATCTTTCTTGATTTTCTATGATTGATTTCAAAATTTCAAAGAAATTAGCAGTATCTAAAGTTCAGTTGTAGGCATGTGGACTAAACGGTGTATGTTAGTTTGCTATAATAGATGGTAAAGTTGGAAGCTCTCGACTCTAATATATGTATAAACATCATTATTGGATTATATTGGTTGTAAAGTAGTGTTTGAGGTGATGAGTTAGTTCCCATTGCTTCATTTTAAAATCTGGTTAATATTATCAAATAGATCTAAAGCTTAGACACCATATTCTTAATTTTTTAATGTATTAGTCGTTTTTATTTAAATCTTTTTGGTAAAACTAAGTAATGTGGATTGTAATAGTTTAATGAAATATATATGATGATGCTATAATTGTGTGTATTGTTTTTGCATGTAAATATTTTCTAGGTTTTATTTATTACAATATATATTTTCACATATATTTTATTAAAATTTTGAATGAAACTCTGTGTAGGATAATGATGTTATTGTACATAAATAATAGATTTGTTGTAAAAAAATGTTATGAGTGATAGTGGTAATTGTTGGTTTAGCTTTGGAGTAGAATATATATATATATATATATATATATATATATATATATAGTTGGTCGAATGTAATAGAACCCTTTTAAGGTTGATATTTGGATAGAAAACGATCTCAGGACTTTTACATAGATATAACTCTAAACTACTCCATAGCCAATACCATATATTGTATATCCAAATTCTTTCTTCCATCGCAGCCAAATAAGGACAACAGCTTCCTTGTCTTTTGTCAACCCATAAAATTCCTAGACTTATAAACATCATCGTTAAAACAAATTGAATATATATTAGTCCCTCGATCTTCTTTTAAATACATCCAAACAATACAAAACCTTAATAAACTTGAACTCTTTTTTTTTTTTTTTTTTTTTTACTAAAACCTTGTTTGTTTCCTTTAATTAAGAAACCTTTATAAAAATCCACTATGGATAGAGAATAGAAAAATCGTCCTCCAATCTCCAACCATTCCATTACCTCCATTTTGCATTTTCTAAACCAAAACGCATGACCCTGAATATGGACCTCTCTACCAAAACCTGTTTCTGTCAGTTTCCATCCACCAATCCATATCAATCTTTAAACCTTCACGTGAACTCCAAAATCCGTCAGCTATGATTCTCCTTTCTTGGCTTCACTTGCCTATACGTCGCCGAATTGGCATATAATATCATTAAATTACTTGAAGAAAATAAAAAATTAGTCGGGGGCATGTGACCCCGTACCCCGTAAGCTCCGTCCGTCCCTGATAATCCGTATACCTTGCCACCTATTAGACAAAAGTCTGTCTATCCTAGTGCAGCACCATTAATCAAACACCAAAACTTCCGAAAGAAATACATTCTTAGCTAAGTTCAGTAGTAATAAAAGATCGTTGATTTCATCAATTTTCGATGCAATCTTCGAAGATCTCCTCTTGCTGCTGATTCTCCCTTCCACGTACAACTTTCATACTTATTATTCATCCAAATAGTTTGAAAACACCAAGGACCCCGTACACTAGCAAAAATATATCGTATAACCACGTTTTTGTCATGACCAAATCATGGCTATTTTATAATTAGTCACGAATTAGTCACGATTAGTCGCGTGACAAACAAATATGGCTAAATCGTGTCTAAAACGTGGCAATTAGTCACGTTATAGTCACAATACAAAATGTGACTACGTATAGCCACATTTTGTCACGAACTAATTGTGGCAAACCTATCCACGTAAAAATATGTGGCTAAATCGTGTCTAATTAGTCACGATTTAGATATGTTTATTTCGTGGCTAAGATCTGTCAAATCAAATTATTGATATCTTTAGTCAAATCAAGCTTTATTCAGAAATTTAGACTGTGTATCAGAATGAATATATTCGAATTATAAGCTACGATTTTAATCGTGATAAAAATCGTGTCTATATAAAAACACGTTTAGAGAGTGTGTCGAAAACGTGTCTATTTTTTAATAGCCACGATAAAAATCGTGTCTAAAACGTGGCTATTATTGAATAGCCACTATAAAAATCGTGTCTAAAACGTGGCTAATAATTTGTTCTATAAATACAACCGAACTCATGCTATATTTTCATAACAAAGAATCACAAACATTATGAAATCCTTTATATATCAAACACAATCTTTCGTGTTTTTCTTTCTTAAGACTAAATGTCCCAATATTTTTATTCAAGAGCGTGGATGTATCGACATTATGATCCTGACACAAATTATGCTTCGAGAGAGTTTTTGAGAGGGATTTAAGTATTTCTTCAGTTTGCTTGTAATCAAGCATCATACTATATTGTGTCCTTGTTCCCGATGTAAAAACTGAAAACTGCGTGATGCAAGAACTGTTTTTAATCGTCTAAAAAAATTGGGTTCAAGGAAAATTACTATGTTTGGTCAAGCCATGGCGAACATTATACTGACGTTGGTGAATCTTCCGGAACAAGTCATTTCAATAGCGAAGAATCTACGTGGGAAGAACAAGCTATGTATAATCAATTTCCCCCGGATACATACGAGAATTTTCCATACGCAAATATAGCAGCACATGAAGAGCCAACTACAAATTTGATGGAAGCAACATATGAAGAGCCATATCATGACAGTGTTTTTCGAGCTTTAGAAGCCGCGAATCAACCTCTTTACGATGGATAAGTTGAAGGAATTTCTCAACTATATGTGGCTTCGCATATGATGAAGGCGAAAACCGACTACAATTTGGCTGAGGCGTGTGTGGATGAGATGTCACAGACTATGAAAAATGTTCTGTCGAAGCCAAATAAAGGACCAACATCTTAGTACGAGGCGAAGAAGCTGACTGTAATGCCCCCTTCCTGTTTTCCATGACCGACGAGCTGACCGGCAAACAATCAAACAAGAACATGACCGATCAAACCCGAGCAGTCAACGAGATGAGTTTGGCACAATACGAAAGCCAGAGACAATTCGGGTTGAGACAAAGGCTCGAACCAAACCACCTTTGACTCTGTTTACCTTGTTTCCACGATATGAGGCTTTTCACCCCGTACCGCTTCCACGAATTGTGTTCGGTTCGGACTAAACCGTATATCAGGGAATTATTCCGTTTTTATTACTTTAAAAATATAAATCTTATTCATAACCATCATATGTTTCAATAAAAATCATTTAACTGAGCTCATAAAATCCTTAACCGAAAGTAAAGTCAAAATGCGTGAACAACCGATACCCAATGCCAACCCGAGACTACTCCGAGTGTCCAACGCGTCCGCCGAGCTATGCCAAACCTGAAAAACAAAAAAGAGTCTAATGAGCAATCTATGATTACCTAGTGTGACGGCTCCCAACTAAAGGCTGCTAACAATCTAATAATCCCGCCTAAACCTAAAATAACAATCAAGTATAAATAGCTGGTCACGTGCTACCAAGACTTGACGAGCTCCACATCAATCAAGCATTCGAATAACAACACAACAACACAAAAGTAACCAAGGGAATCGAGAACATTGCGGCACATGCTCTCGATTAAAATCGATCTATCTATCACATCTCGAACACAATCTCCACACCATGGGCCCCAAACGCGAACTCGGTAACTTCCACGGGAACACTTAGCTACCGCCATGGTAAATAACACCTCCCATGACTCCTAGACGAAAACACGAAGTCCTACGGCTAGGACACCATTCTCTGTCCATCGATACGCGGTGACTCGGGCTACCCCTAGATAACCCAAGCTTTCATGCAGTCCGGCCCTAGGACATGACCCCGTATTCTCCGGACCACACACCTACCGGCGTCACTCAGTAGGTTAACACCATAACCAGAATCACCACCGAAGGCACGTGAACCAATCAGGTAACTATCCGAGAATCCAATCGGGTCGGAAGTACCAGAACGCCATATCTAGACTTGCAGGATCTAACGCACCCTATAGAGTCCTAATAACAACATGTAAACAAGCAGACTCACTGGGACACTATCACGCAAGACCAACAAGGTCAAATAAAACTACCATCTCAATCCCCAGTCTATCCCGCAAGTCCTATCTTCAATATCCACATCACCCGACCTTACTCAGACTTACCCGGTCCCGCACCAGAGTAAGTATCTTCCCGTACAGCCTACTCAGACCAACACCGAGGTAGATAAACAATCAACAGTCTACTCGGCCCAACACCAAAGTAGATACACAATCAAGCAATCAACAATCACAACACCACACAAACAATTATTAGGGTTTATTTGTCCTTTAATATTTCATTTACCTTTACTCATTCAATCCGCTACCTTGGGATTAGTGGATTACTAATCCCGTAGACGGCCCATCAATCACATCACTTCTTTTACTTATCCCTTCCTATGTATCTTTTAATAAGTTCTAGATCTGTCGGTTTAGAGTTAGTAAGATTACTAACTCCCCGACATCTCATTATTCATTTACTTCCATTCATTACCCTTAACTCGACTAATTAACCCACCCTGTTATTATATTCTAAGTGTGTTATGTCTGTTAACCGTATTTTAATTAACTCATACTTTCACATATATAGATTCCTTTAGATACGTTCTTAAATACTTATATATGCATATACGTCATAGCATGTTGTTCTATATGTATGCATCACCCAATCAAGAAATCAACGAACTATCAATTAATTAATGCAACACCCAATTAAGTAATCAACGAACTATCAACGATTAAGGATATGAGCTAATTAACATGCATCCCTTAACTTAACCATTTAAATAGTTAACCGAGTTATAAATAAACCTAGCCATTCTAACCCATTCAATTAATCGGGTATGCAATCTAAACTACGGTTTATCAATTTCGGATCTATATGATTCTAAATAAATGCAACACACAATTTAGACGACTCACAGTGTTATTATGACGACGGACAGACGGACGGATTGACGGACTAGCGGAACAACGAGACCCAGCACGAACCCGACACTAACTTGTACCTTCTCGAATCGTCGACTTGCTTTGACCCGACCTTGACCCGCACTTGATCGTAGCGTTGACCTTAGTGATTCTGATCGAGCCTCCAGACCATCCTCATCTTCTCTCTACTCTTTCCCTCCTTCTCTCTCTCCTCCGGTTCTCTATCTCTCCTCCTCCGGTTCTCTCTCTTTCTCTTCCGGTTCTCTCTCCTCCGGTTCTCCTCCACCTCTCTCTTCTTCTCCGGTTATCCTCCATCTCTCTCTTCTTCTTGTCTCACACTTCATCTTCTCCTCCATCTCTCTCTCTTCTTCTTCTTCAAGCTTCATCTTCTCTCTCTCTCTTCTTCTTCTCCCAAGTTCATCTTCTCTCTCTCTCTCCTTCATGCTTCTTCTTCTTCACGCCTCTCTCTCTCTCTTCTTCTTCTTCTTCTTCTTCTTCTTCTTCCTTCTTCTTCTTCTTCTTCTTCTTCTTCTTCTTCTTCTTCTTCTTCTTCTTCTTCTTCTTCTTCTTCTTCTTCTTCTTCTTCTTCTTCTTCTTCTTCTTCTTCTTCTTCTTCTTCTTCTTCTTCTTCTTCTTCTTCTTCTTCTTCTTCTTCTTCTTCTTCTTCTTCTTCTTCTTCTTCTTCTTCTTCTTCTTCTTCTTCTTCTTCTTCTTCTTCTTCTTCTTCTTCTTCTTATTCTGATCCTCTTCTCTCCTTCTGTTCTTTCTCTCTTCTTTGCTGTGCTTTTGTTGATGGGATGAAGAAATGAGAAGAGCAAGGCTTCTTTATATAGGAAATGGAAATAACTTTAGTGAGTGACCATCTCCTTCCCCATGCAAAAATGCAACGCCATCTCCTCCCTCCCATGCACAAGCCACATTCATTGAACAAATCCATGTATTCATTTTTTTTATTCTTCTTGTCTTTTATTCACACATGTCTTCTCTTTATTCCCCCTCAAGCCACGTGATTCATTTCATATATTGGTTATATCCCCTATTCAACCACGTAATCATAAAGATGGAGTGATTCTAAGACTCTTCTTATTCTCGAATCATCCAGACATACCAATCCCGCATTTAATATTTTAAAAACTCTTTATATGCTTTTATAAATACATCAAGCCCCATATTCAGATTCTAGATGATCTTAGATGAATTTAGCAATTTGAATCACCTCAAACGGACACCCTTAGCTCTCGTTATGAATTTTACAAGTTTTATCGAGTCTATCGGTTTCCTTTCCCAATAGTACAGAAAATTCATCTACAGTCTGTTTCCACCATTCTTGGTCTTCTAAATGTTTTTTTTAAAAAAGAATAAAATATGGCCCGTCTTAGTTTCTGGCTCGCATTTTGATAAAATTACCAAAATGCCCTCATCTTTCAAAAATTACGAAAATGCCCATCGTTGACTTTTCAGCTGTCCGTTGACCAATTTAGTGAAAAAGGGTATTACACTGAAAAAATCTCTCGGGCTTCCTGTTATTAAGATTGATGTTTGCGAGGAAAATTGCATGCTCTTTTGGAAGGAAGATCAAGATCTCTTGGTGTGTCGGTTTTCTACGAAGTACCGATATTATCTGAACAATGGGATGGGTAAAAATCGACCAAAACAAAGGATGTTCTATATGCCTATTATGGAGTGGTTGAAGCGTTTATACCAGTTAGAGAAGACTACTTCACATATGCGATGGCACGCTGAACACTTGTCACCAGAAGGAGAAATGCATCACCCTTCAGATGGAGCAGCGTGGAAGCATTTCAATGAGGTATATCCTAATTTTGCCGCTGAAAGTTAAAATATTTATCTATGCCTATCTAAGATGGATTTGATGCCATTGGTATGAATGGTGAGGCACACTCGGTTTGGCCTTTGATCGTAACTCCGTAAAACTTAACTCCCGGTATGTGTATGAGAAGGGAGTTTTTCTTTTTGTCAGTACTAGTTCCCGGGCCAAAACATCCGAAGAAAAATCTAGGCATTTATCTCCAGCCGTTGATCGAGGAATTACAAACTTTATAGAGTGACGGGGCGGAAGCATATGATATATCGAGAAAACAAAAATTCACGATGCGAGATGCGTTGATGTGGACAATCAGCGACTTTCCAGCGTATGGCATGCTATCTGGTTGGATGACACATGACCGTTTAGCATGCCCATATTGTCTAGATGAAATGAAGTTGTTCTGGTTACAACATGTGAGGAAACATAGTTGGTTCGATTGTCACATGATATTTTTGCCTCACAACCATCTTTATTGGCAAAATGTTCAAGCGTTTTGACAGGGCAAGACAATACAAGATGCACCTCCACCTTGGTTAACTGAAGAAAAAATTCTATACAAAAGAATAAACTCCATGTCATCCCAAATCTCATATAAGCCCAACCAAATTGTAAAACCACTTTCATAAAATCTATGAACTATATGTCCCTTACGAGTATCCATTAAAAGACTGTCTAGCCTAATTTGGCTATAGATTTTCTGATGTGGCAAGCTGAGGTTATAGTTTTGAAAGGTGATGTTGCTAGATCTAGAACTTTAAAACTTTTTATTATTAGTACTAGAGTCTGACCCGCACTGTTTTTTTTTTTCTTTTTATTTACATTTTAGAATAATTTGATTTTTAAAATATATGTTTCTTTTTGTTGAACCTAAAATTTATGTTATATCGAATTTAGTATTAATATATGGTAGTTAACTAATTATTTGTTTGTTTAAATTTTAGTTATCAAACAGTTATTTTTTTGAGTTTGATTTTGAATGAGTTTTATACAACATTTGATTTATGTTAATATCCATTTTAGGTATTCATACATGTTAGTTAACTAATTATTGGTCTGTTTAAATTTTAAATGTTAAATAGATATTTTGTGTTTGGTTTGAATGAGTTTTAAGAACATTTAATTTAATTTTATTCGTTTTCGTTCACATCGTATTATTGTTTCATTTTTAAAATTGAAGTTACCACACTCTATTTAATTGATATATAGTAGTTAAATAATTATTTGTCTGTTTATATTATAGTTCTTATTTTATACCTGATTTTTTGGTTTAGTGTCTTTCATCAGTTTTGGACACAATTTTATTTTGTTTTCCAATCATTATATAATTGATTCAAAGATAATAGATAACTAAAAAATCTCTAAACTCCAACAATAACTGTTACTGTTAACGTTTAAATTAAACATACTATCGAATAATCAAAAGATGAAAATCAACACACTAATAGTAGAACTGTCTCTCCAGAGATGACAACTCAACTTTTTTACATATTCTAGAGATGACACATCAATTAATGAAAAAACTATAACATCCAATAAAAATATTTCGTTTGTACACACCAGTTTTAATGTGACACCTAAGCTATATAGTCTAAACTGTAACACCCGTCTCCTCAACTTTCGAGACAGCGTGTCACCAACCCTAACGTACGACTCAACTCTCTCCAATAACTCCAATAACCAACATAAACGACTAATACAAAATGTCCCATAAATGTAACTAAACATAATGCAACATCTAATAACGGAAATGCGGAAAACGCGATAAAACCCCAAAAAGCACCGATCCCGATAAGCGTCTATCTACTCGTCATGCTCACCTGGAAGGAAGGGAAAGAAAGAGGGTGAGCAACAGGGGAGTCGCTCTGTGAGGTATGGGATGCTAAACTCAAGTCCACAGACTCGGTCCAAGCACTCCATATATAGTAGTCTAGCCTAAACATGCACAATCACGGCACCTAATGTGCCCAAGAAGCAAACAAGTTCCTAGCAAATCAAGTGATCGCCCACACCACTCCACTGAGTCTCCGTGATGGACGTCGTGTCCACCGCACCGCCCAGAGGACGCTTTATCGATCTTAGGATCCCGGCAACAGATCAACTTAGGCTGCCGTGCCCCCGCACACAATACGGCCCAAGTACAGAAGTCCGTCTCTGTACCCCCGTAATCTCACCTACTTGCATCACAACGCGTATATATATTTACATATGTATAACAAGCAATAACAGTTTAACGACAATGGAAAACAATGGGTTGAATCCTCTATATTCCTATCTCCAATTTAACAAACAGTCTAGAGACTTAGCAAAGAAACGGAACACATTTAGATACTAAACTACATATCTGGAGGCTTAAAACGGAAAACGAAGAATTACGGATTAGCCCTCACCTTAGCCAATTGAAAAATGTGCTTTCGGAACTCCAGAAGCTCAAAAAAATTCAAAATCTAGAATCAATATGAAAGGTCGAGTCAGAATGGTTTTGAACGACGAACAAAAGGTTAACCCGGTCAAAGTCAACAAAAAGTCAACTCGACACATGACTTAGCCCAAACTGACCTAAACCAAGTTCAATTTAATTAAACTAATTTAAATTGATTTAAACCAAATAAATAGGTTAAACCAAATAAATTGCTTGAACTTAATTAAACCATACTTAATCTAAGTAAACCGGTTGGACCAAATAAATGGTTAACTAAATTAAATAAAAGAAAAAGAAAAAAATAAAAGAGGTTACGTGAGTTACGTGAATCACGGAGACGCAATCGGATCGAAACCGTAACCGGCTTTGGAGCACATGTCGACATCAACTGGACGACGGCGGCACAACCAACGTCACCGGAGGATCCGTGTCTCGGCGGTGGAGCATAAGCACGGTGAGTGGTGGAGGTGGATAAGCAATATCAAGGTGGAGAACAGGTGACTTGCGACATAAGTAAAGCTTAGTTTGAGATGTAAGCGGCTCGGATCAGTTCTTCGGTGGCATGCGACGACTCGGACGCGACGATGTGGCTCTCCGGTGAACAGTGGATATGAACGGTGACTCGGAAGGTGGAGGCGTGGCTTGACAGTGATGATCACGACTCCCTCCAAACTCACGCTTAAGTTGAAGACGAGAAGAATATAAGAATAAAAAGAAATAAGGTGGAAGTGAGAGAATCAAGAGACATAAGAAGAAGAAGGGAAGATCCGAGAAAAGACATAAAAATGTGAGAAGTTATCCAAATTTATTTTAGACTATATTTCAGCCCATGATAAAACAAATGACATTTGAATGAGTAGTAAAAAAACAATATTTGTTTACCCGTCCTATGAAATTTAGAAAATGGATAATGAAGAAGAGAATACAAATAAAACAAATTCATATGATTAACATTAATTCCATATGATGAACAATAATAAATTAATAAATCTATATGATTAACATTAATTCTTTATAATAAATATAAAACCTGATATAATATACATAAGATGATTTTAAAAAATATATATAAATTTCAAAACTTGAAAGAAAACAGTAAACTTTTTTTATTTTGAAAAAACAGTTATTAAAAAATTAGACCAATCACAAAAATAAAAACATAACATAACAAAATATGTATTTGGTTGTTTAATTAAAAGACATATTTACTTTTATTTATTTTTATTTACGTTTTACTATATTCAAAAATTAAATATAATATTGGAAATAACTATTTTATTAATTTTATTTAACCAAAATATGACACCAAAATAATAATTAAAATATTATAAATATAAATTTTCAATTAAATATTGATAAATGTATCATAAAATAAGTTTTAATAAAAACGACCGCAATGTTAACACATGAACTAACATATTAAATATAAAACATAGTCATCACAGATTACTAAGAATCTCTTTGAAAACAACATTGATGGTTTGTTTTTGAGGTTTACCTTAATCGCTTCTTCGAGGTCACCCTAGATACTGCCACATAGAGTTGTCCGTGTGAAAACACAGGTCTTAGTAGAAATAACCCAAGTTTTGATAATGATTGTCCTTGGCTCTTGTTGATTGTTATAGCAAAAGCTAGTGACAATCGCAATTGTCTCCTGCGCATTTTGAATGGTAGTTTTGTATCTGATGGTGTTATCAACAACTTAGGGATGAACACTTTATCTTCAACTCCTTCTACAGTAATAACTCTTGCTTCCACCATAAAATTGTATAGCTGGGTAATTTGAAGTCTTGTCCAATTCATTAATCCCCCTGTTTAAAGGACGTAGCAGAATATATAAAAAGAGTACATGAAGTAACCTAATAGGGTTAGAAGACTATTAGTATCTGTAGTATCAAGATTACGAAGCAACATCATATGAAAACCAATCTTCAACCTTATATTATGGTTTGGTAGCCCATCAACCTTAATACAATTTAGAAAATCAGAACTAAGTACTTCATTGTTTACTTAGCTTTTATCAGACAAGTCTATACTATCGAACTGAAGTAAATCCGTTCCTCACCTAAAATTCAAAGAAACGTTAGTATATGTTTAAAAATAATTTCGCATAAATTTAATAAATAATTCTGAACTTACCATCGAGCCTATCTAACATATGCTCATTAATCATATTGACATCCTCGTTTGTTGGACATAGTATAGCTCTTTCTTGAAAAAACTTTGGTTCCTTAGCTGCTTGAAGCAAAACAGTTTCTCCGTATATTTCCTTGATTATAGCTTCCATTGGATCATCTGAATTTGTAATTATAAACTCTTCTGGGATATCGATTAGAGCCTCACCATCATTAGGTTTCGCAATTTTTCCATCGCCAACAACTAATATCCAATTCTAGAATTCTTCATGTTCAATTGCCTCTTCAGCGGTAAGATTATTATAACATACCCGCATATTTTTCGTAAGTTTAAGAACCTTACAATGTTCCCAAAGATATGAGGAATTCAGTGCAACCAAGACAATTTCAGCCCTACAAGCGCCATTAATAACAGGAAGTACTTGTCTAAAATCACCTCCAAGCACCACAACCTTTCCTCCAAAAGGCTTGTCGCCTTTACACCCAATTATATCATTCAGACTTCTATCTAGTGTTTCAAAACAATGCTTGCTCATCATAGGTGGTTCATCCCATATAACTAGAGAAGCTTCCTTGATTAAATTAGTTTAATCTGTTCCATGTGTCAAGTTGCATGTGTAAATTTCGTCAGAATTAATAGGTATTCCAAATCTTGAATGAGCAGTTCGTCCACCTTGTAATAACATTGAACCAATTCCGCTAGAGGCAACAGTAAGAACAATATCTCCTTTACATCTAATTGCAGCTGAAAGTAACTTCCAAATAAATGTTTTCCCAGTGCTACCAAATCCATAACGAAAAACAGACCGCCTCTGTCATTTACCACAACATCAATTATCTCTTCGTATATTTTCCTCTGTTCATCTGTCAACTTTAGAATATCTCCTTCGTGAGTGGCCAACAGTTCTTCACGATCATAGCTTCTTTCATCATGTATCAAAACATTTTCTACCTTCTCATTTAAAGGACTGTTTTATACCTAGCCAGGGTGCTCCCACATCGTCTCATAACCTTATGTATCTCTTCCAGGGCGTACTTCTTCTTCTCATCATCACTTAGTTTAAGTTCTAAACGAAAAGGTATTCAACATTAGAATTCCAAATTCAAAATATTACAATAATAAGTTAAAAGGTGTTTTCAATACACATACCTGGCCTATTGTAATATTTTCTCATAGTGTGCTCTATATCTTCCGATAATAACTCCCAAGTATTTTCCCAAACAACTTCTGGTTTAGTCAAAGTATCAGAAAGAAGCATAACACCAAAAATCTGTCTCAAAGATCTTCTAGAGCCATAAAACTACGTCTAATGATATCATCAATATACTCTTGGTCATCATCCAACAACCTACGAGCATAACATGCCTCTTTATATTCCTTGTATTGAACATCATTGGACGTTTTTAGATGATCATAACCTCGGGGTCCTTTGACAATGTTCAACAATATACGCAAATAATAAGAATCATCCGGTTTACGGGGAACATAATTAATCCTTCCAACACTGAATTGTTTGTTTCGCATTCTATTCCATTTCTTCTTTGTTTTGTCAAAGGTGTAGTGATTTGGAATCTGAGCATAAGTTAGAGTGTTGGCGAATGCATCAACTTTCTTCAGCTCAAACAACGCCAAGAACATAGTATTTTCTATGAGCTTATGACTAACTACAACCTTTAATTTATCATTCCTTTTGAAGAAGACACTTTGTTTTTCTGGTAGATGGAAGTAGAGCCTTTGTACTGCCGTATATCGATAGTATAATTGATACTAATAAATTCTCCATGCAGCTTCGCATGAAGAAACGTATATACAAAATCCAAAATTTAAACGTGAGTTATATAAGTATATGTAAGCCAACGTTTCAGTAACTTATCTACAATTTAGAAACTACAAAACGTACCGAAAATCGAAGAAATCTTTTATCTCATCTCTTTTTTCTGAATACCGGCTTCACCATTATCAGCGTTGTCTGATCCTCTAGTTCCCGGTCCTTCAACAACGACACTCACACGATCAACTCCTTTGTTTATGTACTTAAATAAGTACTTGATTGAACCAGTTGGTTGCACAATTCCACATTTATGTGAGCTTGGTAACGTAAGGAGAGATTCTTGTTATATAGAATAACAAATCTGTTGTCACATTTAACTCCATTCTTATCAACAAAACAACATGTTTGCTCACGTCTTCTATAAACATGAAACCTTTCTCTGTTAGTTGTAGTTTTCTCAGCATAAGGTTGAGGAAATAACTTCGAACATTTACCATCTTCCATGCATGGTGAATTCATGTTAGCAGCTCCACAAGGGCCATGAATCATCTTATCTTTTATGACATTATAAAGCTTCGGCTCTTTAATCCTATCTGGTATTTCAACTAAAATTACCTTGTCAATATCATCTGCAGTGACAAATTTGGAAGTAGGATCTATAAAGAGCAGAATGTGATCATGAGGTAGTCCTATCTTTTGAAACTCTATGGTATACATAGCTGAAAAGCGGAAACATATACGTCCGTTAGTAATATAGACTCTAGTTATAAGATAGATAATATACTTAAGAGATCAAAGGTTTTACTTACCTGAAACGGTATTTCCTAATAGCTTCTTCTTTGTTAAATCATTCATCAACCGATCAATTTTCATGTGGAACATCCTGCAAAGAATATCTGGTCTGTCATCAAAGTTCAACTCTCGTTCCGCCATGAGTCTTGTTATCTCAGACCATTTTGGATTGCATGTAAATGTGATGAAAAGATCAGGGAAACCAAAATGTTTACAAATGGCCATTGCATCTAGGTAGCAATTCCTCATATATCTAGGACTGCCTGTATGAGTAGATGGCAACATAAATTCTTGACCCTGTTCATTCATATTCTCTACCCCGTCATTTTCAGACTGTTTGATAGAGTCATAAATGTCAGAACAAACATTCTTTTATTATGCTTCAAATACCTTAACCTCCTAGACTCGATAGTTGTATAAGAATCAACCAAAAACTGCTGGAACAATCTCTTTGATCGAAGTAGAATGTCAGATTCATGTTTTCGCTCCTGAATCCGGAATGCGTACCACTGTTGCATACTTATCGTATCCTTTAAAAAAAAACTTGTAGCGTATTAGTCACATTTTTAATCCCATGTCTAAATCCGTATTCACCATAAGAAAATATAAGCGGATACTGAAGGGCGAGATATGAAACATGAACCTCGCTGATCCTTTTAAGCCTTCCTGATTGTTGTTCCAGCAAAATATCTCTCTTATTCATTCCCAGTTGAAAATCATTTGGAATCAGTGCATCAACTTCGGAAGCAGTGGGAACATTATATGTTATGCCATCCGTTACACGGGTACTGATAATCCTCATGGTGAAAGCTTCCTCTCGGTTTGTATTAAACCTATCACGAGCTGATCTATACTTAGAAACGTATGGATTTATCGAATTTAATATTTCTATTAATTGCTTGATAATTTGATTCTTCAGTCCATCCTTCTTTGACTTCTAACCACTGTTATGTTTGTCTTTGCTGTAATACAAAGGAAAATATAAAATCAATATGAAGCAGATTAAAAACATATGACTTAATAAATATATGCCTTGGCGCATTGACTCTGTTTTGCGTTGTATTTTCTGTATCAACAATATAGAGCTGTCCAAACTTTTCTTCTTTCCTTGCAGTAGTCTCAAACTTCCCATTAAATGATAATTTTCCCCTTGCATCTTAAACATATCAGGTCATCTCCCTTTCTTAACCGATCGATCAACATTTCCACCAAGGGAAGTAAATGAGAAGGACATGTTGTAAGGCCTTAAGTTTCTCTGAAAATGTTTGTTGAGTTGATCATTTTCGTTAACTAGCTTTTCTAGTTGTTCCGGAGGTTTCTTTAGATAAGGAAGCTTCACTTGTCCTTGCATACATCACAACGAAAATATAGGTTTAATTGGTTTTTTTGTGTTAACCGAGTTGTTCTCCATACCACATCATATCTCCCCAATCACCACAAGAATAAATTGGATCCCCATCGTCTAAGTGCAAACATCAACGATATTAAAAATTAACTATTATTTAAAAAAATAAGATGCAAGGATGTCTCAAAAATAAAGGAGGAATATCTATCAATTACCATCTTCCTTATTACAGCCATGTGTTGGATAAGCAACATTAACACTAAAAACTTTTTGTAATATAGCTGCCATTGATGTAATTCTACTTTGCTTTTCAGAGGTTTCTTGCTCAGAAGTTTTTATTTCTTCAATGTTTTATGTATGTTCAGTATCAGAACTATCATGACTACTACAGTCTCAATCTTGAGCGTCATGTTGTTCCCCTTAATAGCAGATCATTTAGGGTCATATGAAAGCGATGCGTAAACTAAATATAATTCATATCAAAAATATAAAAAGATTATAATATAATCTTATTGATTTCATGTAACAACTTAATATTGAGTCTCACGAATTTTGTTATAAAGAGTACCTTCAGAAGAATACTCGTATGCAGAACACGAGTCATCATCTCCGCTATTTTGTTCATCATTAGAAAATATGCTATGATTATTATCAGAATAATCGTTACTTTCATTTCCTTGGCCTGATAGCTTAGTTATATTATATCCCCAAGAACAATTCTTCTGTTTCTACTGGATTGTCTTATTGAATATGTACTGGTGTTTGCTGTACAAAACATTAAAATTTGAATGTTGAAACTTGTCAGTAAATTTAATACAAAAACAAAGTTGTTTATAATATAAATCTTACATGAAAGTACAAACTTACAGTAAAAACGCAGATTGTTTCGACGTCTTTTAGTAGGTTCAACATTTTTTATGTTTGTAATCATCTTTCTTTTGCTCGCAGGAAACCCTTGTACATCATTAGCCTCCTTGTTAAGATGTACCACATGATAAATGTTACTTTCTTTTCTTTTTCCTGATAAATTAGTTATATCACTAAGAAAAATTCTTTCGTTTCTACTGGATTCTCCCACTAAACCGTTTGAAGAACACAATGTACTGGTGTTTGCTGTACAAAATATGAGAATTTAAAAGTTGAAACATGTCAGTAAAGTTTTTTTTATATCGAGAATTGGATTTTGCCATCTTACATGTAACTACAAACTTACAACATAAACTCAAATCATTTCGACGTCTTTTAGTAGCTACAAATTTTTCTCTGGCTGTATCTAAGAAAACAAACCATATAGACAAATTAGAATTATCGATAGTATAACGATAACACATTAGTGATGTTGATAACCTGAAATCAATTTCCTTTGGCTCAGAGAAAATCCTGGTGATTGAGATTGTCATTCTATTGATGATACTATGCATGAACTTCGAGGTGCATTTGTTACATCATGGAAAACCCTATTAAAAATAGAGCTTAGTGAAACAGATTCCTAGCTTATCATAGAATCTGGAAGTGAACACAGTTCAGTTTCAACATGATCGTAGTTGTTAGATTGCTTATATTTTACTGTTCGTTCATGGTTGAGTTTGAAACACTGGGAATCTTCTTTCGTTTTGATCATTCTGTGAATTACAAAACTATAAAGATTCAAACATGAATAAATACATCTAATAATAGTTAAAGAAGATTTTGTTACTGGTGCAATTACTAAGATAAAACCTGATACACATGGTGTCAGAAACCTTAATGGCATGGATGGACTGTAGGTGTAACGCCCCCTTCCCGTTTTCCGCTGACCGACGAGCTGAGCGGCCAACAATCAAACAAGAACATGACCGATCGAATCCGAGCAGTCACACGAGAAGAGTTTGTCACAATACAAAAGCCAGAGATAGTCCGGTTTGAGACAAAGGCTCGAACCAAACCACCTTTGACTCCGTTTACCTCGTTTCCACGATACGAAGCTTTTCAACCCATACCGCTTCCACGAGTTGTGTTTGGTTCGGACGAAACCATATATCAGGGAAACATTCCGTTTTTATTACTTTGAAAATACAAATCTCATTCATAATAAAATATGATCCAATACAAATCATTTAACTGGGCCCATAAAATCCGAAACCAAAAGTAAAGTCCAAAATGTATAAACAATCGATACCCAATGCCAACCCGAGCCTACTCCGAGTGTCCTACGCGTCCGCCGAGCTACACCAAACCTGACAAACACAAAATAGTCTAATGAGCTATCTAAGATTACCCAGTGAGACGGCTCCCCACTACAGCTTCTATTCTATATAGCATCTACAAATTCCCGCCTCGAAATCCTAAAATAACAATAACAAGATAACGATCGATCACGCACTACCACGTCGTGTCAAACCCACAACACATAAGCACTTCAACAAAATAGAACAAAAGAAACCAAGGGAATCAAGAACACTGGGCACATGCTCTTGATTGAAACTATATCTATCTATCGCGCAACACCATCATCATCACCAACACACCAATGGGCCCTTACGCTTCTTGGTAACTTCCACGGGTTTCCACCGTTACCGACATGGTAACAAACCCCCACGACTCCCAGATGTTAACACAAAGTCTCTCGATCCAGGACACTGTTCTCAGTCCATCGATACGCAGTGTCTCCGGTTACCCCGGCAACCCGAGCTTCCATGCAATCCGGCCCTAGGACGCGACCCCGTATTCTCCGGACTATACACATACGGACGTCACTCCATAGGTTCGCACCCGCCAGAACCACTACCAAAGGTACGTGAACTGGCCAGGTTCTCAATTCCAGAGGATCCAATCGGGTCGAAAGTACCAGAACGTATCCAATCACCTAGACTTGCGGGATCTAACGCACCCTAGAGTCCTAGTGCAGAAAAGTAAACACGCAGACTCACTCGGACTCTAGCAATCAATCAGACTCGATCAACAGTCAACCACAATCTCATCACCGCACCCCGCAAGTCTACACACACACACCCGCACCACCACCCTGACTCGGCACCATCCGAGTCAGCATCTACTAACTTAACCGGCCCCGTGACCGGGTTAAGTACACACACGGATCGCTCGGCCCAACACCGAGACAATCTAATAGGCCTGCACAACAAAGCTTAACAACCACAACCACGCTTTCACACAATACAAACAATCATCACACAAGCAAGCCTATTAGGGTTTCTAATGTCTTTTAACTCATTCACGTCCGCTACACTGGATTAGCGGATTGCTAACCCGTAGACGGTTCACATCTCATTATCGTCCGCTACCTTGGATTAGCGGATTGCTAACCCGTAGATGGCTCAAAATCTCAACACCTTTCTTTTCTTAACCTTTCCTAGGTATCTTTTATCAACTCCCCGATCCGTCGGTTTAGAGCTAGTAGCTTACTACACTCCCCGACGTCTCACCATTTATTTATTTCATTCATTTCTTTACCATTAAACCTCAACCGGGTATCATTCCATATGCTATACGTTTGTTAAGTTTACTTCCGTCTTTTATAGCGTCTTAATTTCCGTACTTACATTCATTCGAGATCATTCGTCTCATACATAGATATATATGAATATACGGCCCTATCATGCAACGACTATATGTATGCATCACACAACGTTACTACCAACCTAACGGCACACAACAAGTTTAATCCGTTTAATCTTACGATCCTATTATGCGTCTCGAAACTCTAACCGGTTTATTGTTAATTCGTCGATTCAATTCTCAAACGCCATCAATTCATATTCGGGTATGCAATTACTTAATCTACGGTTTTCCGTTTCCCGATCTATATGCAATACTACTCTACAGTGTTTGAGCCGAATCACATTGCTATTATGACGACGGACGGACGTATTGACGGACTAGCGGAACAACGAGACCCGGCACGAACCCGACGCTAACCCGAACCTTCCCCGAACCTCCGCTGCTTTGACCCAACCTTGACCCGCACTTGACCGTACCGTTGACCTTCGTGATTCCGATCGAGCCTCCGGACCATTATCATCTTCTCTCTCCACTTTCTCTCTCTTCTTTCACTCTCCTCTCTCTCTCTCTCCTCCTTCTCTCTCTTCTTATTCTCCTCTTCCTCCGGCTTCTTCTTCTTCTTCTTCTTCTTCTTCTTCTTCTTCTTCTTCTTCTTCTTCTTCTTCTTCTTCTTCTTCTTCTTCTTCTTCTTCTTCTTCTTCTTCTTCTTCTTCTTCTTCTTCTTCTTCTTCTTCTTCTTCTTCTTCTTCTTCTTCTTCTTCTTCTTCTTCTTCTTCTTCTTCTTCTTCTTCTTCTTCTTCTTCTTCTTCTTCTTCTTCTTCTTCTTCTTCTCCTCCTCCTTCTTCTTCTTCTTCTTCTCCTCCTTTCTTCTTACGCTCTTCTTCTCCTCTCTTTTTTCTTTGTTTTTTTTCTTTGTTGTGTGTGTGAAATGAAGAGATGAATCCTCTTATTTATAGCAAAACCCATTGTGCTGAGGTGTGACAAGTGTCCCATGACACATCTCATCTCTTTCTTTGACACATCAACTCCCATGCATGTGAAACCTTGGAGAGAAACCCTCCTCTTCTTCATACCACGAAACCCAATCCTTTTAGGGCCAGAAACAACTCTTTTATCATCCATTTCATGTATAGAAAGCCCACTTAGAAGCCCTTTGGATTTGGACCCAAAACCCTCTTGTAGATTCATTGAATCATGACTTCACAAAGCCTCTTCTTCCCTCTTGCATGATTTTCGTGGCACAAGCTTGTAAATGGGCTTGCATAAGGTCCATAGTTACTTCAGACATCAGCTCTAATCATCCCAAACCAAGCCCAAGCTCCCTTAAATTTATTTTGGAGTTTTAGTCATTAATCACCCATTAATGATCTAAAATATATAACTTAATCTAGGCATAGAATCTTGCTGAATCCTTTTAATAATGGCTTCTACATCTTCTTATGGAGCTGTGGTCAAAATTTCATAATTTTGGTGGCCTTTAGAGGGTCTTCTCGCTTGCCCGAATATTGTATTGGTTTCTCGGAAAAACCCGGTTTTATGTTTAATATTTTAAAAACTCTTTAGTTGCTTCTATAAATCCACCAAGCCTCATTTTCAGATTCCAGATGCTCTTAGATGAATTTAAAAATTAGTTTTACCTCAATATGACACCCATAGCTCCCGTAATGAATTTTACAAGTTTTATCAGTTCTATCGGTTTCCTTTCCCAATAGTCCGATAATCTCGCCTACGGTCCGTTTCCACCTTTCATGGTCTTCTAAATGTTTTCTTTATTTGAAAAGAATAACATTTGTCCCGTCTTAGCTTCCGGCTCATATTTTGGTAAAATTACCAAAATGCTCCTTAACCTTTAAAAATTACAAAACTGCCCTCTGTTGACTTTTCTGCTGCCTGTTGACCATTTCTTGATACAGGGTATTACATTCTTCCACACTTACAGGAATTCGGTCCACGAATTCTCCGTTTCCAATAAACTTCGAATCGGAACTGAACCCCGTAAGTTGCTACTTGTGAAACTGATCTGACTGCTCCAACACCCGAACGCTGAATCAACTGGACTATACCCTCGATGCTTACTGACTTCTGAAATACCGTCTTGCTAGCAAAGCCCAGAATACTGACGTCTTGAACTTCCTACGCTGAGAACTTGACTCACGATCACTTCTTCGTTTTCCATCTGATCGCTTTACTAACTCCAATCCTGATTCCCAAAAACGATGATCTTGACTGAACTGCTTCACTTGGGTTTTTGATTCCAATCCAACTCTGCTTTGCTGCTGACATTCTGATCTCTTGCTGACATTCTGATCTCATGGTGAACCTGCTCTTCCGATGCATACTGACTTCCAGATCACTGGTTTGCACAAAAAATTTTATACACCGATCTTCTCTCTAATTACATATGCATTTCTCTTAACTGTACGACTTCATCCTAAGACTTGTTCCCATCTGCACCATATGATACTGCTTGAACTTTGAATCTGTAGCTACACTCCCGATGCTTCAACTGATTCTTGAACCATGGTTTTGCGTCCACTCTCATCACATTGACATCTTTGACCTTCCCACGCGAAATGGCTTGACTCTCAATCAATCCCGGCTTCTCCATGTGATTACTTCATTGATTCTGTCTCTGGTTTCCAAACTAATACTTCTGATGCCCAGATGACTTCCTGCTATGCAATTATGCGCAACCCTAACACGCTGTCGCTTTGAATTCCCGACACCGAATTGTTTGATTCCTGTTAGCTTCCTGATTCTCCATCTCCATTGGACTTCCGACTCATTTCCGATTTCAGACCATTGGTTCCGTCTGACTGCTCCAGTCTGACTCCTGACTCCATCTACGCCATCTGACGATCTCCTTAACCGATATTCTGACTTCCCCACTCTGATTCGACTTCCCCGTTCACGCAACACTGACTTGTCCTCTACCCCCGATACTTGTTCCGCCTTTACTACTTATCGCTTCCCATGAATGTTCTGATAGGATTGATGTTTCTCCTTCCAACGAAACCGCCATACTCATGTATGCCTCGAAATTTCTCGATCACTGCTCTCAACGCTTCACTGATTCCCAAAACTGCTCTTCCAACTGATATCCTCGAACGAACTCTTCCATTGACTTTGATGTTTCGGAATCTCTCCGCTAACTCATCGAACGCATTCATCATGATTCCTTCTACCACTGATACCCAATTGTTTTCATAAATCCACACTGAATAGTTCTTCGTCGCCAACTCGGGTCAAACCGCTTCCTGCAATAACATCTCGTCTCTCGGGTTCGGGTTCGGTCTCGTGTCCTCGTAAAATCGTCCATCACGTCCTACATCAACAACCTCAACAACACCGATACGGTTAGACCTTTCTAACATACTCTTGATATCGCTTCCTTATAGAGATATTGGTATTTAGTCACGGACCCAACGGTCACACGTGGCTAATAAACAAATATCTTAACGATCAAATCAATGCAATGATTCAAAATCATCGACTACGAACCTAGCGAGCAATCAATGCATCAATTAATTCAACATTCTAACACCCTAACAAGGCAATCAATCACACACAATCAATCAATCAAGCAAATCGGCAAATACGGTCGTCTCTTAGGGTCGTAGTAACCGTCTGCTCGGGCCATCATTTGCTTTCACGTTATAACCGTATTGCATTTATTATCCCAACACATGCAATAAGATCACTTCGTTACTTAAACGACGAATAACGAATACTCCACATCCACTCCGCAAATAAAACATATATTCACCACATAGAGTTTCAAATGCGTAGGTCTGTTTGAGTCTACATTCTCGAGGTTACTCATCCATCCCAAACGAAACACCACTACACACAACCGAATTGGCAGAGACGAACGCAAGCCGATATACACACACATCAAAAAGTGAGTTAGAGCCCTTACTTACCCGGGCCTAATCTACTTCCTAACATTTCCACCATGAGCAGTAAAACTCATGTGGATCCTAACCGACAGGTGTGCCAGGAGGATGGAATGAGTGTGGTGGTGGTGGTGGAGCAACGCGGTCTCGGTCATGACGGGAAGGAGCACAACGTTCATCTCGGCTGCCAATGTGATAACTCGGAATCTGCGTCATCTCGGCTGATGTGTTCGGCAAAATAACCGACACCGAATAGAAATGGAAGACTCATGGCACCGTGGGTAAGGAACGAAGAGTCCAATGCGTCGTGACATCAACACTCTTGCATATCCCGAGATTGTACTTGATCGCCATGTCGTCAGGGATGAATATCGACGGTGCGCGCTACTGACGGTGGTACTCCGGATGTAATTGTATCATAAGGAGGCTATGGAATGAGTGGAACGATAACGGGCTCGGCACCGGTAATCACATACTCCGGAGTAGGCTGCAAATTTATGGGAACATTCCGCATGCTGGGAGTACGGACCTCGACTAGCTGGGGTAGATCCACCAGACTTATGGTCATCCATATGTTGGAAGTTTCAGTTGATCCTGATTCAATTCTCATATTGATATCAACCTAAACATGCATCAGATCTAGGTGTTCTTATTTAGAAACATTATGATCTCACCTTTTACCTGTTTGTTGCAGCGGAATTGATGAACAGGTCAGAGATCAGGGAGATACACCAAGAGATGAATCCTCCAAAGGCTCACACACGCAATCACCGGAAACTGGCTGCTAGACCACTAGGAGATGGGGCGCAGAAGAGAGAGAGAGGCGCGGCTGGGGAGGCTAGGGTTTTGGAGAAAGAGCTTTGGCTTTTAGCTTATAAAAGCCTTCTCTTTCCCTTTTGGGCTTTTGGGCCCAAATGCCAATCTGATTAAATCCCATGGATTTAATCAGACCCATTAAGCTTTCTCTCTTAGTACGACAAATGCCTGGCACTTTTATCGTACTTCTGCTAAGCCGTTCCTACATTATTTCCTGCTAGCTTAAGCGTGTGACCCATATGGGATCATACAATAAAGGCAATAAGTCCAAGACTTATAGATCATGAGCGGACTCTAGCAAGCCATCATGACCCCCAGTATTGTATGACTTATGTCTGATCACTGACATACTCTTACGTTATAGAGACAGTACAGAGATTGATGGACACAATTCCAACAATCTCCCACTTGAACTGGAATCTCTGTATTCATAATCCCTTTCGTCTCAATATCTCGATTAGTCATAAGGCAAGATTAGTGTCATCCTTATAAAGCCTAATCTTGTTCATCGGACTCTTGATTTGATACTGACAATCCAAACGACTCGGGAAAGTCCGTTTGAGCATGGCCATGCGTTTTCCAGTATTCAAATCTCCGATTGGCCTAGAGATATTCACTCCATTTATATTGGAGGGACAAATCCCATCTTGTTCCATCACTGTAAACTACTCATTTCATGATGTACCCAAACAAGGTCCTTATAGCTATCGCGGAACGATAGCGTTAGACAATGATCAAAGTGCATCAGTCCATATGCAGTCACATGCATCGCGAACTCAGGTCTAAGGACTATACTCTATAGTCGTAGTAAGGAATCTCTTATGACACAGATATAAATATCCTGAAGAGTTCTTATAAGCGGGTCTTGTCCGGTCGTATGTTTCCCAACATACACCTATGTACTGACTTTGATGCCGTGCATCTATGACACACTGAGACTTTGTCATAAGTCACGTACCAATCCAGTCTCACACGGTTGTTGGTGTTCCAGTTTCAACAACCTTCGACTAGGGACAGGATGATATAAAACATCTATCAAATATAGGGTCTCATGATCAAGCTAAATGACTTTGATGACTCAAGATCAAGTCATTTACTTCGATGACCTATAAAATGGTTCATATCATTTTGGAACGATTATTTCATCACAGTTAAAATAATCTTGAAATAATAATTTCATTAAACATAAAATAATGTTTTAACAAGAACATATCAAATAACTAAAATAAAGCTCACAAAACTCCCACTCAAATTTAGATTACATTTCAATGTTTCTAATGCCTACAGCTTCAGTCAGGAACTCGAGCTTAGGCCTTGGGAGTGGCTTTGTCAACGGATCAGCGACGTTATCATCTGTCGGAACTCGGCTGATCTTGACTTCCTTTCTATTAATGATGTCACGTATTAAGTGATATCTTCTTTGAACATGCTTGGATTTCTGGTGTGATCTTGGTTCCTTTGCCTGAGCTATAGCACCATTGTTGTCACAAAACAGTGCCAGAGGCTCAGCCGCATCTGGTATCACACCTAGTTCCATAATGAACTTTCGTATCCAAACAGCTTCCTTCGCTGCTTCCGAGGGCGGCGATATATTCAGCTTCTGTAGTGGAATCACCAACGGTGTCCTGCTTGGAGCTTCTCCAACTTACTGCACCGCCATTCAGACAAAAGACATAACCGGACTGTGACCGGAAATCATCTGTGTCTGTCTGGAAACTTGCGTCCGTGAATCCACTGACTTTAAGCACATCACTTCCACCGTACACTAAGAACTTATCCTTAGTATGTCTTAGATACTTCAAGATGTTCTTTACGGCAATCCAATGGTTTTCACCTGGATTTGACTGGTATCTACTCGTCATGCTCAATGCATAAGCAACATCAGGACGAGTACAGATCATGGCATACATGACAGATCCTATTGCAGATGCATAAGGAATATTCTTCATGCGCTCAAGCTCAGCAGCCGACGTAGGGCTCTGCTTCTTGCTTAGCGTTGTGCCATGCACCATTGGCGTGAAGCCCTTCTTGGAATCTTTCATGCTGAATCTTTGTAGGACTTTGTCAATGTATGAGTCTTGACACAAGCCTATCAGCCTCTTAGGTCTATCCCGATAGATCCTAATTCCAAGAACGTATGCGGCTTCACCCATGTCTTTCATGGAAAAACAACTTCCAAGCCAGTCCTTTACCGACTTCAGCATTGGAATGTCGTTTCCGAGAAGCAGTATGTCATCAACATACAGAATAAGAAAAACGATTTTGCTCCCACTAGTTTTCTTATACACGCATTGTTCTTCTTCGTTTCTGATGAAGTCAAATTGCTTGATCGCTTCATCAAAACGAAGATTCCAGCTCCTCGATGCTTGCTTCAATCCATAAATGGATTTATGAAGCTTGCATACTTTCCCAGCATTCTTTGGATCTATGTAACCGTCAGGTTGCGTCATATACACATCCTCTTCCAGAATACCATTCAGGAAGGCGGTTTTCACGTCCATCTGCCAAATTTCATAATCATGAAAAGCTGCAGTTGCTAGTAGAATCCGAATAGATTTCATCATAGCCACCGGTGAATAGGTTTCATCGTAGTCCACACCGTGAACTTGTCTGAAACCTTTTGCCACCAACCTGGCTTTGTAAATCTGGACATTTCCATCCACGTCAATCTTCTTCTTGAAGATCCATTTGCACTCGATGGCTTTTACACCAACGGGTAAGTCAACCAACGAAAAGACTTGATTGACTGACATGGAGTCCATTTCGGAATCAGTGGCCTGGCGCCACTTTGAGGAATCTGGGCCCATCATGGCTTGATTGAAGTTCGATGGTTCATCACCATCAATGATCAAAAGATCATGACAGTCAGTCACGAGGAATCCCTGATATCTCTCGGGTTCGTGACGGATCCTCCCGGATCTTCGAACTTCAGGTACTACAGGTTCAGGCTCTACAATTTCTTGTAGATCCTCCTGCTGCTCTTCCTCATTAGGTTGAGCAGTATCCTGTTCATCTTGAATTTCTTCAAGCAGTACCTTACTCCCACTGTCTTTCTTAGAGAGAAACTCCCTCTCAAGAAAGTTACAATCCCGGGCAACAAAGATCTTGTTCTCGGAACGTAGATAGAAGTAATAAGCCTTGGTTTCCCGTGGATAACCAATGAAGTAGCATTTATCAGATTTTGGTGTAAGCTTATCTGAGATTAATCTCTTAACATAGGCTTCACAACCCCAAATTCTTAGATAAGACAGCACTGGAGCTTCTCCAGTCCATAATTCATATGGTGTCTTTGCTACTGCTTTTGATGGCGCTCTATTTAGTGTGAACACTGCTGTTAGCAGAGCATATCCCCAAAGGGATATTGGAAGGTCTGTGTGACTCATCATAGATCGAACCATATCCAATAAGGTCCGATTTCTCCTCTCAGACACACCATTCCATTGAGGTGTTCCAGGAGGAGTGAGTTGGGATACGATCCCACACTCTCTCAGATGATCACTGAATTCCTGGCTTAAGTATTCTCCTCCTCGGTCGGACCGAAGAGCCTTAATGCTTTTGCCAAGTTGGTTCTGTACTTCATTTTGGAATTCTCTGAACTTCTCGAAAGATTCAGACTTATGTTTCATTAAATAAACATATCCATACCTACTGAAATCATCAGTGAAGGTAATGAAGTACTGATAGTTTCCTCTTGCATTTGTGGACATTGGGCCACACACATCAGTGTGTATCAGGCCCAATAAGTCACTGGCCCTCTCGTTAGGTTTATTAAAGGGGGCCCGTGTCATTTTGCCCATCATGCAGGATTCGCATTTCTCACATGACTCAAAGTCAAATGAGCCAAGAAGTCCATTCGAATGGAGCCTCTTGATGCGTTTCTCGCTGATGTGCCCTAAACGACAATGCCATAGAAACGTTCGGTTTTCCTCATTAGGTTTAAACCGTTTTGTATTAATGTTATAAATTGGCGCGGATTGATCGAGTATGTAAAGCCCATTCGTAAGAGGGGCAGAACCATATAACAAATTGTTGCGATTGAAGGAACATAATTTATTCTTAACTGAAAAATCATAACCTTCCAAATCCAACAAAGAAATTGAAATAATATTTCTGCTTATAGCAGGTACAAAATAACAATTATTAAGTTCTAAAATCAATCCCGAAGGTAAAGACAACAAGTATGTTCCTACAGCTAGTGCTGAAACTTTCGCTCCATTCCCAACTCGTAGCTCCACTTGTCCTTGCTTCAGCCTTCTACTGTTGCTGAGTGCCTGCATATTTGTACAAATATGAGCCCCACAACCAGTATCCATGACCCATGAGGTATTATCAGAAGTAGTTGTATTAACTTCTATAACAAAAATACCTGATGAAGAAGTCTCGAAAGTCTTCTTCTTTAATTCCTTTAGACCTTCCTGGAATTTCTTGCAATCTCTTCTCCAATGCCCCAGTTCTTTGCAGAACCTGCACATGTCAGTGGGCCCAGCCTTGGACTTGGGCTTGGGCTTTGGCGTGTCCTTGTCCGCGACTTGGACACCCTTGGCCTTTCCCTTATCCTTAGCAGAAGTCTTCTTAAACCCCTTGCCCTTTTGTACCATAAGTACATTGGGGTCCTTGGCGGTTTTCTTCAAGTTGGGGCTCTGCAGTCTTGAGCATTCCGTGAAGCTCAGGCAGTGTCTTACTCAAGCCATGCATGTTAAAGTTCAGAATGAACTGATCATAGCTTGCAGGTAAAGACTGCAGAATGATGTCGCAGGCAAGTTCCTGGCTGATTGGGCAGTCGAGTTTCTGAAGATGATCGAGATAACCCATCATCTTCAAGACATGAGGACTCACTGCCGCATTCGCAGCCAACTTACAGTCCAAGAGGTTCTTAACTGTCTGGAACCTCTCAGTCCTAGCCTGCTCCTGAAAAAGCGATTTCAGGCTTGCCATGATCTCGATTGGAGACAATACACTTTCGAACTGTTTTTGCAGCTCAGGAGTCATTGTCACCAACATCAGGCAATAAACATCATTTTCATCTGACGAATGCTTTTCCCAAGCATTGTGCAGAGTCCTGGCAGCATTGGCAAGAGGCCTCTCGGGGAGGGGATCTCGAAGGACATAATCCTTCTTCTCCTGCTTGAGGACCAGCCTCAAGTTCCTTGACCATGTCAGGAAGTTCGTTCCAGTCAGCTTCTCCTTCTCGAGAACAGACCGGATCGAGAATGTGTTTTGTGTGCTTGTAGTAGTCATATCTGAAATATATAAATAAAAAGGTTATTAGTTATTATGTTCAAAATGACTAATCTCGTATTAAAGTATAATATGATTAATCATGCATTATATTCAATAACACAAGTTACCCTCAATAGAATATAATGATTCCAAGATCCACATATAACTAAGATTAAGGTGGGCCACTGGCCGTCACCCAATCTTAGCTTATATCGGTAAGCCCTAAGTCGGCTAATTATATCCGTGATATAACTCTTGGTTGTGAATCTGGGCCCGAGACCCAATCCACTCTGATGTCTCAAGGCCCGGGACTCCCGATGGCCTAGTCAAGAAAACCGGACTATACAGTCATGTAATCATTAATGTCTGGGACTCCCAATGACATTTATGAATCACAAACCGTCTTACCCACGCAAAAGCAGACATCCTCACACTGTAAGGCCATGAATGCAATTGAATGGGCTTTGACAGCTGACATAGCCTGGACAAGACATCCAACGCTTGATATTATTTGAGGTTCGTAGGTTTATTAAAATCATTCCCAAAATAGAAGATTACTATTTCGGGAAACTTTCTATTTATGAAACCTACTAATTTTGGAAACTTTCTAAAATTGGAAACTTTCTAAAACCGGAAACTTTCTAACTTTAGAAATTTCTTTAAAATCCAAAACCCGCAAATTCAGAAACTTCTACTTTAAGAAACTTTCTAATTTCAAAATTTCGGAAACTTTAATTTAAAAACGACTTTATAATTTTATAAAATAGATTTTTAAATTAATCTGAAGAAAGACTCAATTAACTGGCCCAATTGTTTTAACTTCTTGGCCCGAGGCCCAAGAATTGGTCCATGTCCAAGACATGACCCAATTGTCCAATTAATTGACATAACCGGTCTGGTTCATTAAAACTGGTCTAACCAAGTTTTAATTACTACGATGACCACAATTGTCAACCGGTTATTTACTAAACCGGAATTTCTCAATTTATTTGGTCCAACCAAATCAAATTAGAAATTCCTGGTTTAGGCACTAAATCCAATATTTCTTTCGACATTGGATTTCTTATCCCGGTTTAACCAGATTTAATAAAATTATTAAACCTGTTTATTAAACCAGAACGAATCAATTTTAATTAGAATTTAAACCGAACCGCCAAAACGAACCGTGACGATCACGTCAGCCCTAGCTTCGCGACCATTGTCCAGCCGCAAGCCGTGCAACGATCCGAGATCGAGACGACGTGCAGCTCCGGACGGGACGCGACAGCCGGGCAGGTTGGGACGCTCGGGTGGGACGGTCGGGACGCACGGTCGCTCCATGATCGCCGAGCGATCGGGACGTGACGCGCGCGACAGCCGGCAAGCGATCGGGACGACGCGATCGACTCGACGCGACGATCGACTGCGATCGGTCGACCGATCCGATTCGATCCATCCGTCCGATCCGCGTCCGACCGGTCCAATCCGACCAACCGGCCATGCCGATCCAATCCGATCGCAAATCTGAGTCATATAGCTCATGTTTTGCGATTTTTCTTGTGTGTTTAGAGTTCAATTCTTATTCTTAACTGTTTTATCTTATCAGTAATTGATTCAAAAACAATTCTAAACAGATTAAACAACCTAAACAATGAATCTAAAACAAGAAACCTATGAACCAATGGCTCTGATACCACTGTTGGAAGTTTCAGTTGATCCTGATTCAATTCTCATATTGATATCAACCTAAACATGCATCAGATCTAGGTGTTCTTATTTAGAAACATTATGATCTCACCTTTTACCTGTTTGTTGCAGCGGAATTGATGAACAGGTCAGAGATCAGGGAGATACACCAAGAGATGAATCCTCCAAAGGCTCACACACGCAATCACCGGAAACTGGCTGCTAGACCACTAGGAGATGGGGCGCAGAAGAGAGAGAGAGGCGCGGCTGGGGAGGCTAGGGTTTTGGAGAAAGAGCTTTGGCTTTTAGCTTATAAAAGCCTTCTCTTTCCCTTTTGGGCTTTTGGGCCCAAATGCCAATCTGATTAAATCCCATGGATTTAATCAGACCCATTAAGCTTTCTCTCTTAGTACGACAAATGCCTGGCACTTTTATCGTACTTCTGCTAAGCCGTTCCTACATTATTTCCTGCTAGCTTAAGCGTGTGACCCATATGGGATCATACAATAAAGGCAATAAGTCCAAGACTTATAGATCATGAGCGGACTCTAGCAAGCCATCATGACCCCCAGTATTGTATGACTTATGTCTGATCACTGACATACTCTTACGTTATAGAGACAGTACAGAGATTGCTGGACACAATTCCAACACCATACTGATGTCCCTTATCTTGTCGTCGCAAACCACACACACCAATTCCCCTATGACAACTCTGCTGCGTGACTGCAACAAAATACCAAATGATTAGCACAATCTAAATAAAATACCCATTTCCCCGGATTGACGGACGCGACTCGGATTCCTAATGGTTGCATTGCCGACACATTTGACTCGATAAAACATTGAAAACTTCGAAAAACCGGAATTTTCGAACCCATGACGAACCATGCTCTGATACCACCTTTTTGTAACGCCCCCTTCCCGTTTTCCGCTGACCCACGAGCTGACCGGTCAACAATCAAACAAGAACATGACCGATCGAACCCGAGCAGTCATACGAGAAGAGTTTGTCACAATACGAAGCCATAGATTGTCCGGTTTGAGACAAAGGCTCGAACTAAACCATCTTTGACTCCGTTTACCTCGCTTCCACGATACGAGACTTTGCAACCTGTACCGCTTCCACGAGTTGTGTTTGGTTCGGACCAAACCGTATATCAGGGAATATCCGTTTTTTATTACTTTAGAAGTATAAATCTTATTTATAACAATATACGGTTTTACACAAAACATTTAACGGGATCCCAACAAAAATCTGAAACCGAAAGTAATAGTCAAAATGCGTAAACTCCAAACCGATACCCAATGCCAACCCGAAACTACTCCGAGCGTCCTACGCGTCCGCCGAGCTACGCCAAACCTGAAAAACACAAAAGAGTCTAATGAGCAATCTAAGATTACCCAGTGAGATGGCTCCCCACTACGGCTTCTAATAATCCAATAATCCCACCCAAAACCCAAAATAACAATCAAGTACAATAGCCGATCACGTGCTACCAAGACGTGATGAGCTTCACAACACACAAGCATTCAAATAACAACACATCACATCAATGAAGGAAATCGAGAACACTGCGGCACATGCTCTCGATTAGACTCGATCTATCTATCGCGCAACACCATCATCATCACCAACACACCACTGGGCCGTTACGCTTCTTGGTAACTTCCACGGGTTTCCACCATTATCGACATGGTAACAAACCCTCGCGACTCCCAGATGTTAACACAAAGTCTCACGATCCAGGACACTGTTCTCCTTCCATCGATACGAAGTGACTCCGGTTACCCCCGATAACCCGAGCTTCCATGCAGTCCGGCCCTAGGACGCGACCCCGTGTTCTCCGGACTACACACCTACGGACGTCACTCCATAGGTTTGCACCTGCCAGAACCACTACCGAAGGTACGTGAACTGACCAGGTTCTCAATTCCCGAGGATCCAATCGGGTCGGAAGTACCAGAACGTATCCAATCACCTAAACTTGCGGGATCTAACGCACCTTAGAGTCCTAGTGCAGAAAAGTAAACACGCAGAGTCGCTCGGACTCTCGCAATCAATCAGACTCGATCAACAATCAACCACAATCTCATCACCGCACCCCGAAAGTCCACACACACACCCGCACCGCTCGCTCGGACCAACACCGAGACAATCTAATAGGCATGCACAACAAAGCTTAACAGCCACAACCACGCAATCACACAATACAAACAATCATCACACAACAACATAATAACATCATCACCGCACAAGCAAGCCTATTAGGGTTTCTAATGTCTTCTAACTCATTCACGTCCGCTACACTGGATTAGCGGATTGCTAATTCGTAGACGGCTCATCATCTCATTATCGTCCGCTACCTTGGATTAGCGAATTGCTAACCCATAGACGGCTCCCAATCTCAACACTTTTCTTTTCTTAACCTTTCCTAGGTATCTTTTATCAACTCCCCGATCCGTCGGTTTAGAGCTAGTAGCTTACTAAACTCCCCGACGTTTCACCATTTAGTTATTTCATTCATTTCTTTACCATTAAACCTCAACCGGGTATCATTCCATATGCTATACGTTTGTTAAGATTACTTCCGTCTTTTATAGCGTCTTAATTCCCGTACTTAGATTCATTCGAGATCATTCTTCTCATACATAGATATATATGCATATACGGCCCTATCATACAACGACTATATGTATGCATCACCCAACGTTACTACCAACCTAACGGCACACAACAAGTTTAATCCGTTTAATCTTACGATCCTAGCATGCGTCTCGAAACCCTAATAGGTTTTATCGTTAATCCGTCAATTCAATTCTCAAACGCCATCAATTCATATTCGGGTATGCAATTACTTAATCTACGGTTTCTCGTTTCCCGATCTATATGCAATACTACTCTACAGTGTTTTGAGCTGACTCACATTGCTATTATGACGACGGACGGATGGATTGACGGACTAGCGGAACAACGAGACCCGGAACGAACCCAACGCTAACCCGAACCTTCCCCGAACCTCCGTCTCTTTGACCCGACCTTGACCCGTACTTGACCATACCGTTGACCTTCGTGATTCCGACCGAGCCTCCGGACTAATCTCTTATCTCTCTCCTCCGGTTCTCTTTCTCTTTCCTCTGGTTCTCTCTCTTCCGGCTCTCTCTCTCTTCTCCACTTTCTCTTTCTTCTTTCTCTCTCTACTTTCTCTTTCTTCTTTCTCTCTCTACTTTCTCTCTCTCTTCCTCTTCCTCCGGTCTTCTTCTTCTTCTTCTTCTCTCCTCTTCCTCCTCCTCCTTCTTCTTCTCCTTCTTCTTCTTCTTCTCTCTTCCTTCCTCTCCCTCACGCTCACTTCTTTCCCTCCTCTTCCTCTCCTTTATTCTTGTGAGTTTTTGAGTTGTGAAGAAAAGGGAGGGGGAGAGGTCCTTTTTATAGCCAAAGGGAGTTAATCTCCTTCCTCCACTTGTCTCTTCTCTTCTCCCAAAAAAAGCCAAGACTTCCTACAGCTGTTGGCCAAAACAAACACTCTTTTTATCCTCCTTCTTACACCTGGAAGGCCCATGAAGAAGCCTCTTGGGTTTGGGCCACCAACCTTTGGAGATTCATTGAATCTAGCCCACAAGGCCCCTTTTATTTTTATCTTGCATAATTTCGTGGCACAACTTGTAACTGGGTTTGAATTAGGTCCATAATGACTTCAGATATCAGCTCCAATCATCCCCAAACCAAGCCCAAGCTCCCATGAATTTATTTTGGAATTTTAGTCATTAATCACCCATTAATGATCTAAAATATATAACTCAATCTAGGCATTTAATCTTGCTGAATCCTTTTACCCGTGGCTTCTACATCTTCGCATGAGGCTGTGGTCAAAATTTCATAATTTTTGGTGGAGTTTAGAAGGTCCTCTTGCTTGCCCGAACATTGTATCGGTTTCTCGGAAAACCGGCTTAATGTTTAATATTTTCAAAACCCTTTAGCTGCTTCTATAAATCCACCAAGTCTCATCTTTAGATTCTAGATGCTCTTATATGATTTTAGAAATTTGAATCACCTCAAACGGACACTCGTAGCTCCTGTTATGAATTTTACAAGTTTTATCGGTTTTATCGGTTTCCATTCCCGATAATCCGAAAAACTCATCTACGGTCCGTTTCCACCATTCTTGATCTTCTAAATGTTTTCTTTCTTTAAAAAGAATAAAATTTGGCCCGTCTTAGCTTCCGGCTCGTATTTTGGTAAAATTACCAAAATGCCCATTAACTTCTCAAAATTACAAAACTGTCCCTTGTTGACTTTTCTGCTGCCCGTTGACCATATCTTGATACAGGGTATTACACTATCTATTACCTATTATGGCGTTTATTATGTTCTAACAATGTGCATATTTATTGTAGTGATTGTAGTTGTGAAATGTGAATTGTATGTGAAAAGAGAATTGTTATTGTAACATGAGAATGAGAACTCTTATTGCGAATAATTTGCACTGTTATTCTAACCAAATGTAGAATAACGTTTAATATCTGAATAGAAATGTTATTGTGAAATGAGAGTTTTTTGGTTTCATATCTTGATAATCAGTTTTAAGAGTATTTGATGGTGTCTTTCACTTTGATTCTGGATAGTTCGAAAGAGATTGAAATAGAGTGTTGTATAATTAATAGAATGTTTTGAGAACACCCAAAATATCGGTTGATTAGATATCGATATAATCTACTTAACTGGTAGTATTATTTCAGTATATTGAATTTCTTACATAATCCAGTATAACTGCTAACAAATAAGAAATCATTATTTCAGTATCTTCAATTCCTTCCACAAACTACTTAAATGTATATTGTGTAAACTCGCACGGTGCTATATATTAAATATACATCCAAAATAACCAATAACCGTTTGACTATCGATATCGCTCTAATATCAAATAAGGAAGCAAAATTATTTTAATTAATATGCAAGTCTCATCAATAATATTCAAATAAATTTCATTTGAATATTCGTATTAATCATCTTATCATGTTTTAACATTGGCCGAAATAACTTCTTCTGTTTTTCAAATATCTTACAAATTTTGTAATGAAAATATTAATAACAATAACAACCTCAGAAAAATTACCAAAACAATATTGGCAAAATGTATGTTTGATATTTTTGTGTTTACCTCATGAATTAGAAACAATCTATTTTAGTAAACAAAAACATATGCTTTTGAAGAAAATAAGTAGCAAACATAACTACCAAGAATATTTAATTCAGTTGTAATCTTCGTTCATAAGATTTTTTATATAAAGTTTAACATTCACATCTTACAATTCCAAAAAACCATCCAAAACTTCAGTTTTTAAAACAAACATATAGAGGATCATGATCATCCTCTAACAAAAAAAAACGAACAAATTTGTAAAGCCGAAATACATCATTTGAAATATAAAATGTGAGAGGTCGATTTGGAAATTGAGCAGGCATTGGATTTGGAAAGCTACATAACATAAAACAATGGCTTCGAATGGTGACAACGGTTTAGGCAGTGCGGGATAAGCGGATCAGGCGGTGCGAAACGGTTCAAGTGCGGTATATATGTAAGAAACGCAATATGCAGAACAAGTGCGGTAACTGTAGAACAAGCGGTATGTAAAAATGATTGAATGGTGGAAAAAAGCTGTATATGGTACAATATTAAAGTAAATGTTTGAATAAAATAATAAAAAATAATTGAAAATTTAAAGTTGTTTTGGTATCGTTATAATAAAATGTATTTTCAACTTTTAGAAATAATTTTGAATAATTTTGGTTTATTTTGGATAAATTTGATTAATTCGGTTAATTTTGGATAATTCGACCACTTCAATATAATCCGGTTCAGTTTGGTTTAGTTATTTTCTATTTTGGTATAATTCAATATATCCAGTTTAACACTAGTATAAATTAATATAAACTATAAAAACTTAATAATAGTTCAATTCGGTTACAGTTCGGTTTAGTTTTAAAAAAAAAATTTGGATGATTCAAGTAAAACTATCGGATAATTCGAGTAGTTAGGATAAACATCGAATATTTTCAGTACAAATATTCTGATTATTTTGAATAATTCGGTTTTTCTTAGTAATCTTCAGTTAGTTTCGGTTTTTAATTATATATTTTATAATATAATTTACATAATAATCAGTAATTAATTTTTAACTTTTAACTTTTTTCTAAAATTTTCGTTATGTATACTAACGTAACCATTTTGGTTTTGAATGTTTACAGCGTTTCATGTGATACGCACTGCGTAATCAAAAAGTGTAACCATTCATGAGAAGTAACAAGTATGTTCTAGAATTTAAAATAAAAAGAAAAAGAAAATCAAAACATGAAGTGCGTTACAATTTAGACGTGAACCGCACCTAACACATTCCCACTATAAATTTGGTGTGTATTGTGTGGTTAGTCATTTTTTTTTTTTAAATTATTTTCCAAATATTCCAAATCTTTAAAGATAATTAGTTTATTTTGTTGTGGAAAATAAAATAATAGCTTTAAATCTTATATAAAGTATTGTAAATATATATAAATCATTTTTAATTTTTTTTATTCAAATATTTACTTCAGTATATATATTCCGCACCGTTTTCTATCAATTTTACCATTCAAGCATTTATCTTGTACTGCATACATCTTCTTTTCACCATTCAAACATTTTTATGTACCGCTTATTCCGCAGTAACCGCACTTGTTCCGCATAGTGCATTTATCTTGTACAAACCGCACTTAAACCTTTCCGCACCATCTGATCCGCTTATCCCGCACCGCTTAAACCGATGTCACCATTCGAAGCCTTTGTTTCATATATGAGATATACGTATATATCAAAGACAAACCTTTAATTTACAAATTTTTATAGTTTCTTTAAATAACATAGTATATATATGATATATATATATAAGACAAACCACACCATAATTGTAGTGGGTTGTACCAGATGCGGTCCATATGCAGGAACATCTAAATTGAACCGCAGTTACATTTTTCATTTTCTTTTCAAAATAAAAATTAAAACACACTTCATATCAAAAATTGTATGCGAATGGTAACATATTTATGAAACGGATATAGTGTTCCACTAACCACTGCTAACATTCACTGTCAATGTATTAATAACTATTCAAGATATTTCTTAAATCAATTAAAAACAATTTCCATGATTGAAGCATAAAACAGGAAAACATGAATTAAATATATGAACACAAGGTGTTAAGGAGTCAATTGAAGTCTGAATTCTCAGTTTGATCATACATAATTGCTGAAATAGACTCTTGTCCTGTTAGCCAAGTTACATATATATTATAAAACAAAAAATTATCAAGTTTAAATCAATAATTCACCACAATATTTGATAATCATACGATCACTTTAATCATTAAAACATTTCATATCTAATCTTACTGGATTCATGCTTAATGTAGAAGCACCGGCGGGTCACAAAGAGATGTCTATCGGCAACCTTCCAAAACCTTCTTATGAGCTCGTGGGCTGCTTTTACGATTATCAACACTGAAGACTCCGGAGGCTATTATAAAAAATATTTCCAAGTTATATTATTCGAGACAAAAAAAATTATTTACCACATATATCCAATATATTTTTAAATATTTATGAGACTTGCATATTAACTAACCTTGTGTCAGGAATGGTAAAATGCAACTTTGCTCCTTCCCAATAAGCAACCTCAGAAAAATTACCAAAGCAATATTGGCAAAATGTATGTTTCATATTTTTGTGTTTACCTCATGAATTAGAAACAATCTATTTTAGTAAACAAAAACATATGCTTTTGAAGAAAATAAGTAGCAAACATAACTACCAAGAATATTTAATTCAGCTGTAATCTTCGTTCATAAGATGTTTTATATAAAGTTTAACATTCACATCTTACAATTCCAAAAAACCATCCAAAACTTCAGTTTTTAAAACAAACATATAGAGGATCATGATCATCCTCTAACAAAAAAACACACAAATTTGTAAAGCCGAAATACATCATTTAAAATATAAAATGTGAGAGGTCGATTTGGAAATTGAGCAGGCATTGGATTTGGAAAGCTACATAACATAAAACAATGGCTTCGATTGGTGACAACGGTTTAGGCAGTGCGGGATAAGCGGATCAGGCGGTGCGAAACGGTTCAAGTGCGGTATATATGTAAGAAACGCAATATGCAGAACAAGTGCGGTAACTGCAGAACAAGCGGTATGTAAAAATGATTGAATGGTGGAAAAAAGCTGTATATGGTACAATATTAAAGTAAATGTTTGAATAAAATAATAAAAAATAATTGAAAATTTAAAGTTGTTTTGGTATCGTTATAATAAAATGTATTTTCAACTTTTAGAAATAATTTTGAATAATTTTGGTTTATTTTGGATAAATTTGATTAATTCGGTTAATTTTGGATAATTCGACCACTTCAATAATCCGGTTCAGTTTGGTTTAGTTATTTTCTATTTTGGTATAATTCAATATATCCAGTTTAACACTAGTATAAATTAATATAAACTATAAAAACTTAATAATAGTTCAATTCGGTTACAGTTCGGTTTAGTTTAAAAAAAAAAAATTTGGATGATTCAAGTAAAACTATCGGATAATTCGAGTAGTTACGATAAACATCGAATATTTTCAGTACAAATATTCTGATTATTTTGAATAATTCGGTTTTTCTTAGTAATTTTCAGTTAGTTTCGGTTTTTAATTATATATTTTATAATATAATTTACATAATAATCAGTAATTAATTTTTAACTTTTAACTTTTTTCTAAAATTCTCGTTATGTATACTAACGTAACCATTTTGGTTTTGAATGTTTACAGCGTTTCATGTGATATGCACTGCGTAATCAAAAAGTGTAACCATTCATGAGAAGTAACAAGTGTGTTCTAGAATTTAAAATAAAAAGAAAAAGAAAATCAAAACATGAAGTGCGTTACAATTTAGACGTGAACCGCACCTAACCCATTCCCACTATAAATTTGGTGTGTATTGTGTGGTTAGTCATTTTTTCTTTTATTTTTAAAATTATTTTCCAAATATTCCAAATCTTTAAAGATAATTAGTTTATTTTGTTGTGGAAAATAAAACAATAGCTTTAAATCTTATATAAAGTATTGTAAATATATATAAATCATTTTTAATTTTTTTATTCAAATATTTACTTCAGTATATATATTCTGCACCGTTTTCTATCAATTTTACTATTCAAGCATTTATCTTGTACCACATACAGCTTCTTTTCACCATTCAAACATTTTTATGTACCGCTTATTCCGCAGTAACCGCACTTGTTCCGCATAGTGCGTTTATCTTGTACAAACCGCACTTAAACCGTTCCGCACCATCTGATCCGCTTGTCCCGCACCGCTTAAACCGATGTCACCATTCGTAGCCTTTGTTTCATATATGAGATATACGTATATATCAAAGCCAAACCTTTAATTTACAAATTTTTATAGTTTCTTTAAATAACATAGTATATATATGATATATATATATATATATAAGACAAACCACACCATAATTGTAGTGGGTTGTACCAGATGCGGTCCATATGCAGGAACTGTTGGAATTATGTCCAGTAATCTCTGTACTGTCTCTAGAAAGTAAGAGTATGTCAATGATCAGACATAAGTCATATAATACTGGGGGTCATGATGGCTTGCTAGAGTCCGCTCATGATCTATAAATCTTGGATTTATTGCCTTTATTATATGATCCCATATGGGTCACACGCCTAAGCTAACAGGAAAATGTGTAGGAACGGTTTAGCAGAAGTACGGTAAAAGTGCTAGGCATTTACTGTACTAAGAGAGACTAAAGGGCCTGATTAAATCCAAGGGATTTAATCAGACTGAGAATTGGGCCCAAAAGCCCATAAGAACTGGACAAGGGTTTTAATAAATAAAACTTGCCCTAGCTCTTACCAGCTGGTCTAGCAGCCAATTTCCTGCAGTGTGCGTGTGTGAGCCTTTGGAGGAGCTATCTCTTGGTGGTTCTGCTGATCTCTGACCCGTACCTCCTCTTTCCGCTGCATAACAAGGTAACAGGTGAGATCCTTTATGTTTCTAGCAAGAGAACCTAGATCTGGCATGTTTAGTAGGATCAATTAATCTGATGAATTGAACCAGGAAACACTAAACAATCCTTCAGTGGTATCAGAGCCATTGGTTCTGTTAGGATTTCTTGTTTAGAATCATGTTTAGGTTGTTTAGAAGTGTTTGAATCAATCTATTGATAAGAAAAACACTTAAGAAACAAAGAATTAAAACCTAAACTAATTAAAATCGCATGATCCAATCTATATTGAATTGGTATGCGTCGGAGTGTTGATCGCCAAAGGATCACACGTCCGGATCGAGTCGCGTCCCGTCATCCGATCATGGATCGGTATGCGTCGGACCGATCGGCAAGATGGATCGTGAGAGATGGACCGATTGCGTCCTGCCTCTCCCGCGTCCCGAGCCATCTCGCGTCCCGCGTAATCGAGAGCCGAGTGGATCATCCCGATAACTCGACCCGAACGCCGTCCCGCTATCGTCTCGATCGGCTGGGTTGCGAGAGATCGACCACGATCGCATGGATCATACGATCGCATGGATCCCGCGTCCTGCATCTCTCGGCCCAAGCCCGTCCCGTCCCGCTATCGTCCACGTCCGTGCATCGCGTGGAGCTTGGTCACGACCGTGATCGGTTCGTGACCATTCAGGTCGGTTTTTGTTCGTGGTTCGGTTTAAAACTTGATTAAAATTAATCGTCACGGTTTAATAAACAGACTTAATAAAATTTATTAAGTTCTGGTTAAACCGGGATAAGAAATCCAAAGTCGTAAAATTGGATTTAGTGCCTAAACCAGTGATTTTCTAATTTGATTTGGTTGGACCAAATAAATTGAGAAAATCCGGTTTAGTAAATAACCGGTTGACAATTGTGGTCATCGTAGTAATTAATTTTGGTTAGACCAATTTTAATGAACCAGACCGGTTATGTCATCTAATTGGGCAATTGGGTTATGTCTTGGACATGGACAAATTCTTGGGCCTCGGGCCAAGAAGTTAAAACAATTGGGCCAATTATTTGAGTCTTTTCTTCAGATTTAATTTAAAATTCTTTTTTTATAAAATTAAAATCGATTTTAAATTAATCCATTTTCAAAATCTGAAATTAGAAAGTTTCTTAAATTAGAAGTTTCTAGATTTGCATGTTTTGGATTTTAGGAAATTTCTATACTTAGAAAGTTTCCAATTTTAGGAAGTTTCCAATTTTAGAAAGTTTCCATTTTAGGAAGTTTCCAATTTTAGAAAGTTTCCAAAAAATAGTAATCTTCTATTTTGGGATGAGATTTTAATAAACCTACAAACCTCAAACAATATCAAGCGTTGGATGTCTTGTCCAGTCTATGTCAGCTGTCGAAGCCCATTCAATTGTACTCATGGCCTTACAGTGTGAGGGTGTCTACTTTTGCGTGGGTAAGACGGTTTGTGATTCATAAATGTCATTGGGAGTCCCAGACATTAGTGATTACATGACTGTATAGTCTGGTTTTCTTGACTAGGCCATCGGGAGTCCCGGGCCTTGAGACATCAGAGTGGATTGGGCCTCGGGCCCAGATTCACAACCAAGAGTTATATCACGGATATAATTAGCCGAGATAGGGCTTACCGATATAAGCTAAGGTTGGGTGACGGCCAGTGGCCCACTTTGATCTTAGTTATATGTGGATCTTGGAATCATTATATTCTATTGAGGGTAACTGATGTTATTGAATATAATGCGAGATTAATCATATTAAATATAATGCGAGACTAATCATATTGAACATATTAACTAAAATTCTTTTATCTTAAATTTCAGTTATGACTAGCACAAACAATCAAAACACTTTCTCGATCCGGTCTGTCCTTGAGATGGACAAGCTGAACGGATCAAATTTCTTGACTTGGTCGCGGAACCTGAGGCTAGTCCTCAGGCAGGAGAGAAAGGACTATGTTCTTGAGAGAGCTCTCCCCGTGAGGATCGGGTCCAATGCCTCCCATGCAGTATATGATGCTTGGAATAAGCATTATAATGATGCGGTAGATGTGCGTGGTCTGATATTGGCTACCATGGACTCAGACTTGCGGAAGCAATATGAGAACATGGAGTCGCCAATAGAGATGATCAGCAGCCTGAAATTGAAATTTCAGGAGCAGGTAAGAGTGGAGAGATACCAGTTGGTTAAGTCTCTCACTAGCTGCAAGCTACCAAATGATCATCCAGTAAGTCCTCATATCAATAAAATGATAGGTTATATTGATAACCTGAGGAAACTGGATTATCCAGTTAGCCAATAATTGGCAACTGAGATCATTCTGCAGTCACTGCCGTCAAGCTATGATAAGTTCAGAAGGAACTATATCAAGAAAGGCTTAACGAAGACGCTGACTGAACTGCATGATATGCTCAAGACAGTTGAGCCAAACGTGAAGAGTACCCTGTACAATCTCATGAATGAGAAGGGTAGGTTTACTAAACCTAATGCTGACAAGGGTGAAGACAAAGTTGTCCAGATTTTGAATCATGGCAAGCGTGTGTCTTCTGAGCCCGAGTCAGATACCTCTTACGTTGGTAAGTGCTGCTACTGTAAAGAGACTGGGCATTGGAAGAGAAATTGCATTAAATTCATGGAAGATTATGAGGAGTTAAAGTTGATGTATGAGACTACTTCCTCAGGTATTCATGTTATTACTTCAAGTTATACCTTATAGGTATTGGATACTGGTTGTGGCACTGATATTTGTTATAATATGCAGAGCCTGGGCAACAGTAGAACTTTGAAGGAAGGGCAAGTGAAACTGCGTGTCTGGAAGGAGCTTGGGATGCTGCCTCAGCCGTAGGGTTTTCACTTATAGATCCCTTTGAGGCTTGGTTTTGTATTAAGTAATTGCTACAATGTACCTGCGTTAAGCAGAGTTGTTTTTCATTTTCTTGTATGAATTTGAATGTTTTTCATTTTGATAAAAGACAAGTTTTGTTCTTTTGATCTTAATGAAATATTAATTGTAGCACCCTATTCAAGGAATGGGTTTTATATCTTAAACCAAAGAGTGCCTAAATGTAACATAAATACCGAATTGGTTTAAATCTGATGAATTAAACCTGATTTTTCTTGGCATAAATGTTTTGGTCAAATAGAGTAAATCGGATTCAGAAACCCCATAGTTATGGACTTTTGGGCTCATTTGAATGGATATCTTATGAGACTTGAATTCTGCTTACTGGACCAAAAGGCAAAGGGCCTATCTTAGCCGAGCTAGAGAAAGGCCCAAAGGCTTATTGGAGATTGAACATACTCATGTATGTGGTCCGATGAGCAGTAATGCCAGAGAAAATTTCTTGTACTTCATTGTCTCTACTGATTACTTCAGTGAGTAAGACTGTGTTCATTTGATGAGACACAAGTCGGAATTCTTTGACATGGTCGAAAGAGTTCCAGAATGAGGTATATAATCTGAGTGACAGAAGTATTAAGACTCTTGATTAGATCACGAGTGAGAATACTTAAGTCATTGATGGTGTGATCATCTGAATGAGTGTGAAATCGTTTCACAACTCATTTCTCCTGAAAACCTTAAGGTATTTCTGTGAGAAAGAATCAGATCTTATTAGAAATGATTAAAGATGAGTTACACGAATCTTCCATGATATTCTTTTAGAATAACGCTCTAGAAATATCTAAGTTTACGCTGAAATAGTTTCACCAATATCAGTTGAAAGACACCACGTAAATGTGGATTGGAATCAATCCAAATTCGTCTTTACTGAGTATTTGTAGTTGTGCTACTTCACTAGTTGTCCTAGGGAAACTGATATATCATGGTTTTTACCCATTTTAGACCATGATATAGATGTGTTTTAGTGTCTTTTGTCTTTGTTTAGAGTCTTTTACAGGTTAAATCAGGATTGGAGCTAATTGGAGATATTTGGAGCATTTTGGGATTTTTGGGACGTTTTGGCCGAGAGCTTAACTCACTGTTCGTATAATTGATCATGCATCGATCATTGCACTCAAAGCATCGATCGATGCAGTCGCGAGATGGGCCGTACACGTCGGTTTGACAAGTATTGAAGATTTACAAAAGAGCCCAAGATAGTTCCAGTATTTACACAGAAGCCCCATCCGAGATTATGCCTATATATTGGAGTTTTTAGTGTTTTTATTAGAGGAGGCTTTTACTTTTTACCATATAACTTTATAATTAAGAGCAGAGGATTTTGAGAGCTTTTGGGGCTGATCTGAACCTGATTCATCATCTGTATTTGGAGAAGATTTCGAACCCCTTTTACTCTTATTCTTTTATGCAATTTACTTATCATATGATCATGTTTTCATTATCTATGTCTGAGTAGATTTCTAGTTAGACTTAGGGTTTCTCACATAGGATTTCATGACTTGCTAGACTTGTTCAATTTCAGTTAAGGATTCATAACTATATCTGTTCTTCAATTTAATTGTGCTTAAAGCTAGTTCTAACCTGATCAATTAGAATCTAGATCTTAGGTTGCTAAATACGTCACGGAAGTGGGGTTTAGGAATCAGAACTAATTAAATTGGGCAATTAAACTTTGCGCAAACGAAAGTTTGGTTTAGGGTAATTGTGAACATATCAAACTTGGACTTATTGCTAGTTTAATCTGTTAGTTCTCGCAAACGGAAGTTTGGTTTGCTGCACTTAGACTTAGAGAATTATCGCAAAGGAATTTGGTTAATTCTATATCTGTGTTTTGAGTTCTAGAACTGTGCTTAATTAGATCCTTGCTGAATGAACTGTCTGCTAGTCTGATTTCCTGCGAATACCCTAGGTTTAACGCTTTTAATTACTTGCTTTCACAACCAATAATCTCTGCTACTGATTTACTTTCTTGCACTATTTTCAATACAATCACATTGCTTATTTCTAGTATTCATTCCCTACGGTTTGATTCTCTTGAGACCAAGTGTCCCTGTGGATTCGATAACCCTATATACTACTTTGACATTGCTGTACACTTGCAGTTTAGTATAGGGATTAATTCTTGACCTATCAAGTTTTTGGCGCCGTTGCCGGGGACTCTTTGAGTCTTCGATAGGACCGAACTTAGGGTTTTACTAGAAATTTTTCGTTTTTTTTTGTTTTTGTTTTTTCGTATTTTATTTATTTTTGCTGACTTTTCTCTGTTTCTCTCTGTCGCAGGTACGAATTTCGCCTTGCATCGATCGTTGCACCCTTTGCATCGATCGTCACTGAGCGATTTGAGATTGAATCGATCGTTGCACTGATAGCATCGATCGTTGCTGGACGATTACAGACAGTTTATGCCAACGCAGAACACTCGAAGTAATCCGAACTCGAGCTTAGTTAATCTCAACCTAGAAGAACTTGGACGTCTAGAGAGGACTATCAGAAGAGAAAAGAGAGAAAGAATGGTACAAGAACGCTTGATCTTGATACCAGATGCTGATGGAATCCTGAGGGATCCAGAGGACAATCCTTACAATGCTGCTGGGCAAAGGATTGATGCTGAGGGACGAGTGATCCCTGATGAAGTTGAGCCAGAAGGCCGGATTGTAGTTCATGAGAGGACGCTAGCTGATTACAATAGACCTGATGAGTTTCATGCGAACCGAGCAGCTCTAGTGCTTCCTGCCTTCGAGAGGAATGATTTTGAGGTAAAAACTATCTATTACCAACTGATGAGGCAGATTGCTTTTCATGGTCTTCAATCAGAGCAGCCTATGGATCACATTGACAAGTTTGAGGACATAGTCACTGGCATGAAATATGAAGGAGTATGCCCGGACTATCTGTTCCTTAAGCTATTTCCGCACAGTCTTGCTGGAGACGCTAGTGCATGGCTAAGACAACTGGCACCTGGTCAGTATACTACTTGGACAACCTTAAAGAGTGAGTTCCTGCGCCACTTCTACGATGCTGCGCGCTCAGATCAGTCCAGACAGGACATACTCACCTTTTCCCAAGGAGCTGTGGAGCCTTTGACAACTGCATGGATGAGATTTAAGCAGTATCAGCGTGATTGTCCACACCATGGATTCACAGAAGTACAACTGATTGGTATTTTCTTCAGAGGAATAGATCTCCCTTATCAGACTGCTTTGGATAATTCCAGTGATGCAAATTTCAGCACCAGAACTCCTACACAAGCTAAACGGTTGATAGAGAACCTGATTGGCAGCAATAGTTGCAAAACAATGGATGAAAGGAGGAAGAGATCTGGTGGAACCGTAGAGAATTCTGATATGGCTAACATAAGATCCAGATTGGACACAGTCTACAATCTTCTGACAAATAAGAAAGCTGTCCACTTTGCCCAAGATGTGGAGGTGATTCAGACTGAGGTGGACACTCAGGAAGAGGATGTGAATTTCATAGGAGGTTCCGGTTTCCAAGGTAATAGATTTAACAATCAACAGGGGAACAGATTCTCAAATGGAGGACAGAATGGAGGTTTTCAGAAGACCTATGGACAGGGTAATCAGAGAACCTATGGATCTACATCTTATCAGACTCCTCCTGCACCTACAGCACATGAGAGCAAAATGGAGGCTATGATGGAACAACTGATGGAAAGTCAAACCAAGCTTTCCATAGACAACAACAAGAAGCTGGACGCTGTCTATCAGGACCTCAATGGGAAGTTTGAGACATTGAGCACTCACATGAAGCAGTTGGACACTCAGGTGAATCAGATGTCCAGCTCACTGAAAGGAAAAGGAGTTGCAGACACTCATATTAAGGCCTGGTCTGTAATGATTAATGATGGATCTTATCTAGGGGAGAAATTTGAGCTAAGTACAGCTGAGTTGGTGACTGAGGAAGAATTTTCGGATTTCTGTGAAAAACTCTCGGGTGGAAGTTGTGATGATCGCGATGCAACGATCGATACACATCTGGCATCGATCGATGCAGGTCGTGAACAAGCAGAGAATCCGTGGGATGAAAATGAGATTGATGCAGAACTAGCCCGCCTATTCCCTAATACATCTGAAATCACTCCAGAAGATGTTTATGCACGAGCTATTTGGCACAGTCCCAAGGTGTCTGAAGTGATTAAACAAGAGATTGAAGAGCTGAAAAGGCTAGAAAAGAGTGGTGAAGACTTGGAAGAAATTCCATCATCTGATGATCCACCTTATCATCCGTGTGTTCAGAAATATTTGAACAAGATGTTGCCATTAGATGAAGAGCTGAGAGAATGGGTGATAGTAGTTCCTCAGCATATTAGTGATGTTCTGTTAACTAAGGTCCCAAAGAAACTGCCTGACCCTGGAGTCTTTATACTTGATTGTTCTATCTTTGAGGATAGTTTTAGGCGTTCTCTGTGTGATTTAGGAGCTGCTGGGAGCATAATGTCTTACTCTGTAGCAGAGAAGCTGGGTATGTTGGATTTTGCTCCTACTAGGACACGTCTTATCCTAGCTGATCAGTCCATACGAGTTCCTGAAGGACTCCTTATGGATATTCCAGTAAGAGTTGGAAACTACTTAGTTCCAACGGACTTCCTTGTGCTGAAATACGCCTGCGATCCGGATGAAGCTTTATTGCTTGGGAGACCATTCTTGGCTACAGCAGGAGCTGTGATTGATGTTAGACAGAGTCTAATAGACCTCCACCTGGGAGATGAGACGCTGCGATATGAGATGGAGAAGCTGCGAAAGCCACTGATAGATGGACAGGCTTTCAAGATCTTGGAAGCAGATGATGAGCAGCTGAATGAGACCGTGATAATAGATCCTGGGGCGCATTTTACTCCATCTTTTCTTGGACTGAAGCATTCTGCAACAGCCTATTCTCCACCATGGATGAGGAGACTTGAACAGAGACAGAAAAAGTCTCTGTCAGGATCTTCTGGCACTTGAAAAACCTTGCGCGTCCGGTCAAGCTATTGACCTTAAACAAGCGCTGGGTGGGAGGCAACCCACCATTAGGTACTGGTGTTTTTCTTTTTAATTTTTGGTGTTTTTGTTAGGATTTTACGTTTGTTTTTGTTTCTGGTGCAATCATGTTTGCAGGTCTCGGATTAAATCGCAGTGCAGCGATCGATGCATTTCTGCATCGATCGTCACAACACGAAAGGAATCGCATTGCAGCGATCGTTGCGGTCCTGAGCAACGATCGACCATACACGAAAATCGCCAAGTAACGGTCGATGCATCTAATGCACCGATCGATGCTGTGCGACAGAGGTAACCCGACAGACATAAACTCACCTTTTCAATTTATTTTATTTTCTTTTTACCAATCCTTCGCTGGACACTACTGGGGACAGTGTGTCTTAAGTGTGGGGGAGGTGCTACTGACGTTTATCTTTCTGTTTTCTTAAGAGTCAGTCCGTTTTTCAAAATTTTTTGTTTTATTGAGTCAAAATTGTTTAAGTAAGAAACTATGATTTTCGGAGGAGATTTACAAAACTTGCAGGAACTTAAGTAACCATTGGGATGAAGTGGCAGGATCTATCTCTGACTATTAGAAAATCCCATCACAGATCAACCTACTGGGAACACCCACATCACTTCAGGTATCAGAGGATCCTTTTACTGACTTCAACCTTAATACTGACTTAGATTTTCTCACCTAAGGGCTTGGTATACTTTATGTCGGATTCCCTGTTAGTTCTGATACAGCCTGTAAACCTGTCCTATTTAGTTCCCTTCTCCCCTTCTATAAAGTAAAAAAAAATAATAATAATAAACTGAGGATGAGTTAGTAACTCCGAAGTGGTCATGGGAGTGGTAGCTAAAACTATTATCTCTCATGTGATCCATGGAATGTGTCCAAAGTACACCCCATAACGGGAAGAACACTGATAAAAAAAAATAAAATGATACCCAGTGGGGAAAAATCAGTTGTTAAAGAAGGGAAAGAGAAGAAAGGGACTAGAGAAAGATAGTATGGTGGTCTAGAGCTGATTAGGTAAGAATCCATGTGCCTTTAGATCGATACTCCTTAGGTGAGACCGCACTTAAATACTTGCAGAAGTCAGTAGGGAGAATTTGAATGCTTGAATGTGATTGTGGAGTTTACCTAGGACAGTTGCTAAGTGTGGGGGAAGTACATGTTGGTCTTGATATCCTGTGATTGATTCTTTCAGTGGTTTACTAAAGGGAATCTGAGTATTGGAGCTTCTAAGATGAAATGAATTTCTGAAGAGTTTTCAAACCTCTTCACCATGTTTTAGTTCTATGTTTTGCTTGAGGGCAAGCAAAGGCTAAGTGTGGGGGAGTTGATATATCATGGTTTTTACCCATTTTAGACCATGATATAGATGTGTTTTAGTGTCTTTTGTCTTTGTTTAGAGTCTTTTACAGGTTAAATCAGGATTGGAGCTAATTGGAGATATTTGGAGCATTTTGGGATTTTTGGGACGTTTTGGCCGAGAGCTTAACTCACTGTTCGTATAATTGATCATGCATCGATCGTTGCACTCAAAGCATCGATCGATGCAGTCGCGAGATGGGCCGTACACGTCGGTTTGACAAGTATTGAAGATTTACAAAAGAGCCCAAGATAGTTCCAGTATTTACACAGAAGCCCCATCCGAGATTATGCCTATATATTGGAGTTTTTAGTGTTTTTATTAGAGGAGGCTTTTACTTTTTACCATATAACTTTATAATTAAGAGCAGAGGATTTTGAGAGCTTTTGGGGCTGATCTGAACCTGATTCATCATCTGTATTTGGAGAAGATTTCGAACCCCTTTTACTCTTATTCTTTTATGCAATTTACTTATCATATGATCATGTTTTCATTATCTATGTCTGAGTAGATTTCTAGTTAGACTTAGGGTTTCTCACATAGGATTTCATGACTTGCTAGACTTGTTCAATTTCAGTTAAGGATTCATAACTATATCTGTTCTTCAATTTAATTGTGCTTAAAGCTAGTTCTAACCTGATCAATTAGAATCTAGATCTTAGGTTGCTAAATACGTCACGGAAGTGGGGTTTAGGAATCAGAACTAATTAAATTGGGCAATTAAACTTTGCGCAAACGAAAGTTTGGTTTAGGGTAATTGTGAACATATCAAACTTGGACTTATTGCTAGTTTAATCTGTTAGTTCTCGCAAACGGAAGTTTGGTTTGCTGCACTTAGACTTAGAGAATTATCGCAAAGGAATTTGGTTAATTCTATATCTGTGTTTTGAGTTCTAGAACTGTGCTTAATTAGATCCTTGCTGAATGAACTGTCTGCTAGTCTGATTTCCTGCGAATACCCTAGGTTTAACGCTTTTAATTACTTGCTTTCACAACCAATAATCTCTGCTACTGATTTACTTTCTTGCACTATTTTCAATACAATCACATTGCTTATTTCTAGTATTCATTCCCTACGGTTTGATTCTCTTGAGACCAAGTGTCCCTGTGGATTCGATAACCCTATATACTACTTTGACATTGCTGTACACTTGCAGTTTAGTATAGGGATTAATTCTTGACCTATCAGAAACCAAGGCTTGTTACTTTTACGTCCATTCTGTTTTCTAAGAAGGGAAGTTACTTGCCAAGAAGAACAGTGGGAGTAAAAGTATAACTCGAAGAAATTCGAGAAATACAGGAGGCTGCTCAACCTGTTGAGGGAGAGCAACGGATGGATTTACAGATTTCTGTAGAATCTACACCTGTAGAGCCTGAAGTTCGCAGATATGAATGAATCAGTTACTAATCCGAGAGTGATTTCTCGTCATTAGTTGAAACTGATGATCATTGAAAGTTCGCATGATCTGATGATCATTGAAAGCGACGAATCTGTGAAATTCAAAGAAGCGAAAGTGAGCCCGGACTCCGAAAAATTACATTTTGTGTAAGTTAGCTTCATCGATCCATTCATGGATGGAAGCAAACATATCGGAGTTGGAATCTTCGTTCTGTTGAAGTAGTCAAGGTTTTGACTTAAACAGGAACGAAATGGAACTGTGCGTTTACTAAAAGATAAGTGGGAGCAATATTGCATTTCTCATAGTGTATGTCGATGACATGCTGATTCTCGGATATAACGTCCCAATGCTGCAGTCGGTAAAGGACTGGCTTGGGAGTTGGTTTTGTGATTGACATGGGTAAAGCCACATAGGTTCTTGGATTTTGGATCTAAAGATAGAGATTCAAAATAGCTGGTAGAACAAAGTCAGAATTCTTATATTGACAAAGTCCTACACGTTTTCAGCATTCCAAGAAGGGTTTTATGCCAATGCCACATGGCATTACGTTAAGCTAGAAACAGTATCCTTCGATATCTGCTGAGCTTGAATGCATGGATGAGATTCCATATGCGTCGGCAATTGGATCTATCATGTATGCCATGACACGTACTTGTTTTGATGTTGCTTTAATGTTAAGCAAGACAAGTAAAGACCAGTCAAATCCAGCAAATAATCACTGGATAGACGTAATGAATATCCTCAAGTATTTGGAAAATACTTAGGATAAGTTCTTGATTTATCGGAGAAAGTGAGGTGCTACAAGTCGGTAGAGTCTGAAAGGCAAGTTTCCAACAGACAAAGATGATTTCCGGTCACAGTCCGGTTATATCTTGTGTCTGTCTGGCGGTGCAAGGCACTGTTGCTGACTCCATGACTTAAGCTGAACATTTCGCAGCTTGGGAAGCGGCGAAAGAGGTTGTTTGGAAAGAAGAGTTCATCACTGAACTCGATGTGATTCCCAGCATAGATGAGACTAGCTGCACATCAGAGGTCCAAACATCTTGAGGGTAGGTATAACCTATTCCGTGAGATAAATGACAGAGGCGTTAAGTAGATCAGCAAGTTTCAACAAATGAGAACGTTGCTAATCTATTAACGAAGCCACTCCTTAGGCCTAAGCACGAGTTGCGGACTGTAGCTGTAGGATAAGTGAAATTAAGATATAGTCTTAATTTCAGTGGGAGTTAGTAAAGGGCTTTATTTAGTTATTGATATGTTCTTGTAAAACATTTGAGATGTTTAATAATAAAATTATTTTTCAAGATTATTTTAAATGTGATGAAATAATCGTTCCAAAATGATATGAACCATTTTATAGGTCATCGAAGTAAGTGACTTGATCTTGAATCATCAAAGTCATTTAGCTTGATCATGAGACCCTATATTTGATAGATGGCTTATATCATCCTGTCCCTAGTCGAAGGTTGTTGAAATTGGAACACCAACAACCGTGTGAGACTAGATTGGTATGTGACTTATGACAAAGTCTCAGTGTGTCATAGATGCGCGGCATCAAAGTCAGTACATAGGTGTATGTTGGGTACATACGACCGGACATGACCCGATTATAAGAACTCTTCAGGATATTTATATCTGTGTCATAAGAGATTCTTACTACGACTATAGAGTATAGTCCTTAGACCTGAGTTCGCATGCATGTGACTGCACATGAACTAATGCGCTTTGATCATTGTCTAATGCTGTCGTTAAGCGATAGTTATAAGGACCTTGTTTGGGTGTATTATTAAATGAGTAGTTTACAGTGATGGAACAAGACGGGATTTGTCCCTCCAATATAAATGGAGTGAATATCTCTAGGCCAATCGGAGATTTGAATACTGGAAAATGCATGGCCATGCTCAAACGGACTGTCCCGAGTCGTTTGGATTGTCAGTATCAAATCAGAGTCCGATGAACAAGATTAGGCTTTATAAGGATGACACTCATCTTGCCTTATGACTAATCGAGATATTGAGACAAAAGGATTATGAATACAGAGATTCCAGTTCAAGTGGCACTACAAAAAAATGACTGTTTTGTGTCGTTTATTTTTTAGGTTTGCATTACTTATAAGTGATGCAAACGATTTTTACATCACTAAAAAAAGCGACTCGGAACGCAATGATGCAAATACATTACATCGGTTTAAACAATTGTTACAAATACTTGCATCGATTATTGTAATTGATACTAATTTGTGTCATTCGGGTAAATTGATTTGAATTTTACGTCAATTAATCTAATCGATGTTAATTTTTGTAACGCTTATTGTTATTGATGTCAAATATTTACATCATTAGTAAATAATTGATGTTAAATTAGTATCAATTTTGATAAATGATTTTAATAGATATCATTTACAATAGCTGATATAAATTATTGAATTAAAAAAATTAAATTTAAAAATAAATTTTATTCTTGATAAAACAAATTAATTAACTTAAAATAAGAATTAGATTTAAAATTGATTAAATTATGTTTATTAATAAATCTAAACCAACTATTACTTATTAATTACAAATATTAAACTAATATAAACCAAAACAAATTATAATAACTAATTACAATTAAAATCAAGAATGAAAAACAAATTAGGGCATTCCTTTCTAGTTTCCTTCTGCGCAGCTTTCTGTTATAGAAAACAATGTAAACCAAAACCAAAAACTGCTGCTTGCTTGATCTGGACCTTGACCCTTCAAAATCATATTCATATGTCTGAGACGCAGCGGCTGCTGCAGCTTCCGGTGATGTAGACGGCACCGAGAATTGTTTCAGAAACCTAGTCTTCTCGACTTTGTACTTCTTCTTCTTCTTCAAGGTGTTGATCCGGTTTTTGTCGTTAACGTCGGTGCAGTACGGCTGCGATTTGTGGCGAACGTTGCGTCCAGTGTTGAAGTGACGGTTTAACGGCATTAGCTACCTCCTGCCAGTACTTATGACGGAGATTGTTGCAGCTACGTCAACGTAGCGAAAGGCCCAGGCTTGGATGAGCATGAGCTCGTGATGATGTTCTGAGATTAAAACCAAAAAGTTAAATAATTAGCTGTTTGGGACTCAAAAAAGTATATACAGCTAAGAAGAAAGAAGACGATGGAGAAGGAGGGGTGAAGGAAGAAGAAGAAATTTTTTGAGATTTGTTACCACATAATTTAGGGTGAAGGAGTAAGAATAAATTTCTAATGGAGAAGGAAGAAGGAGGAGGAAGGAGACGATGGAGAAGAGGGGGTGAAGGAGGAATGAATAATTTTTTGAGATTTTGTTATATTTACAAAGATATTTACGTTATAATTTGTTACGTCTTGTATTTACAGAGAAAAAATCGATTGGCTGAGATTTTTTAAGTTTTATGACCATTAGATCAACTAGTATCAATGGTTGAGAAAACAATAGATATGATCCTCACCTCTTAAAACTAACCAATGACCAATTTGAATTATTTATCTTTTTATTTGCTCAATATCATCATCAATTTTAATAATTGATGCTAAATAACATAATTAATTTTAATCAATTTAATTAACTAAAAGATTTATTGTATACAATGATTTTTAGAAAATAAATAAACAAATTTTATCATTAATCCAAACAAATAATTTTATCATACGTAGAATGGAAAAATATCATATCGGCTGGCAATAGTCCGTTTATACAACAACAAGTCTTTGCATCTCTTCAAACGCTATGTTCTTAAGTTGAGACGTGTTGAATGCTCTAACCATTTGAGCTTTCACCAAGCTCCTCTACGCTTAGGGTGGTCAAGGTACTTAGTTTGTTTCGGATTTTTCTCTCATCATGTCTCTACTTTGAAATTTTGGTGAGCATAGTATCTCCACCCCGATTCTCGTCTAAGTTAGATTCATTCCCATAATTTCTTCTCGCCATTTCTCTCGACAGTATATCTCTCACTATTTAACTAAACCTTGCTCTAATACCACATGGCACCGATTTGATCGTTTTGACAAAAATCGTACAACCTTATACATTTTTACCTCATGTAAAATGCTAAGTAATCAAGCTTCACAAAATATGAATCTATTTTAATTGTGAAAAAAAAAACAGTGTTTGTTTTATTATGGATGGATGGATATCAAATTGTTTTATCCTTTTTATTTGCTCAATATCAAATTAAATAAATTAATATTTACACCATTTTTATTGAATTAAATTTATATTATTTTATTGAAGTGATGTTAAAAAAAAAGACATCGATTCTTGAGTTGATGTAATTCCATTTTTTGTGTCAATATTTTACAAGTGATGCAAATTTACAGACATTTGTATCAATTTTAATGAACTGATGTTAAATAAGACAATAACAACATCACTTATCATAAGTGATGTTAAACAACAAATTTTGTATCATTTATCAATAAATAATTCAAAATAGCATCGCTTAATTTTATGATACAATTTAATTGATGTAATTTGACTCTTTTTTTGTAGTGTGGGAGATTGTTGGAATTATGTCCAATAATCTCTGTACTGTCTCTAGAAAGTAAGAGTATGTCAATGATCAGACATAAGTCATATAATACTGGGGGTCATGATGGCTTGCTAGAGTCCGCTCATGATCTATAAATCTTGGACTTATTGCCTTTATTATATGATCCCATATAGGTCACACGCCTAAGCTAACAGGAAAATGTGTAGGAACGGTTTAGCAGAAGTACGGTAAAAGTGCTAGGCATTTACTGTACTAAGAGAGACTAAAGGGCCTGATTAAATCCAAGGGATTTAATCAGACTGAGAATTGAGCCCAAAAGCCCATAAGAACTGGACAAGGGTTTTAATAAATAAAACTTGCCCTAGCTCTTATTTCTCAGCCACTTTTTGCGCCTCCCTCAGCCTCTCTCTGCGCATCCCACCAGCTGGTCTAGCAGCCAATTTCCTGCAGTGTGCGTGTGTGAGCCTTTGGAGGAGCTATCTCTTGGTGGTTCTGCTGATCTCTGACCCGTACCTCCTCTTTCCGCTGCATAACAAGGTAACAGGTGAGATCCTTTATGTTTCTAGCAAGAGAACCTAGATCTGGCATGTTTAGTAGGATCAATTAATCTGAAGAATTGAACCAGGAAACACTAAACAATCCTTCAGGAACATCTAAATTGAACCGCGGTTACATTTTTCATTTTCTTTTCAAAATAAAAATTAAAACACACTTCATATCAAAAATTGTATGCGAATGGTAACATATTTATGAAACGGATATAGTGTTCCACTAACCACTGCTAACATTCACTGTCAATGTATTAATAACTATTCAAGATATTTCTTAAATCAATTAAAAACAATTTCCATGATTGAAGCATAAAACAGGAAAACATGAATTAAATATATGAACACAAGGTGTTAAGGAGTCAATTGAAGTCTGAATTCTCAGTTTGATCATACATAATTGCTGAAATAGACTCTTGTCCTGTTAGCCAAGTTACATATATATTATAAAACAAAAAATTATCAAGTTTAAATCAATAATTCACCACAATATTTGATAATCATACGATCACTTTAATCATTAAAACATTTCATATCTAATCTTACTGGATTCATGCTTAATGTAGAAGCACCGGCGGGTCACAAAGAGATGTCTATCGGCAACCTTCCAAAACCTTCTTATGAGCTCGTGGGCTGCTTTTACGATTATCAACACTGAAGACTCCGGAGGCTATTAGAAAAAGTATTTCCAAGTTATATTATTCGAGACAAAAAAAATTATTTACCACATATATCCAATATATTTTTAAATATTTATGAGACTTGCATATTAACTAACCTTGTGTCAGGAATGGTAAAATGCAACTTTGCTCCTTCCCAATAAGCAACCTCAGAAAAATTACCAAAGCAATATTGGCAAAATGTATGTTTCATATTTTTGTGTTTACCTCATGAATTAGAAACAATCTATTTTAGTAAACAAAAACATATGCTTTTGAAGAAAATAAGTAGCAAACATAACTACCAAGAATATTTAATTCAGCTGTAATCTTCGTTCATAAGATGTTTTATATAAAGTTTAACATTCACATCTTACAATTCCAAAAAAACCATCCAAAACTTCAGTTTTTAAAACAAACATATAGAGGATCATGATCATCCTCTAACAAAAAAAAACACACAAATTTGTAAAGCCGAAATACATCATTTAAAATATAAAATGTGAGAGGTCGATTTGGAAATTGAGCAGGCATTGGATTTGGAAAGCTACATAACATAAAACAATGGCTTCGAATGGTGACAACGGTTTAGGCAGTGCGGGATAAGCGGATCAGGCGGTGCGAAACGGTTCAAGTGTGGTATATATGTAAGAAACGCAATATGCAGAACAAGTGCGGTAACTGCAGAACAAGCGGTATGTAAAAATGATTGAATGGTGGAAAAAAGCTGTATATGGTACAATATTAAAGTAAATGTTTGAATAAAATAATAAAAAATAATTGAAAATTTAAAGTTGTTTTGGTATCGTTATAATAAAATGTATTTTCAACTTTTAGAAATAATTTTGAATAATTTTGGTTTATTTTGGATAAATTTGATTAATTCAGTTAATTTTGGATAATTCGACCACTTCAATATAATCCGGTTCAGTTTGGTTTAGTTATTTTCTATTTTGGTATAATTCAATATATCCAGTTTAACACTAGTATAAATTAATATAAACTATAAAAACTTAATAATAGTTCAATTCGGTTATAGTTCGGTTTAGTTTTAAAAAAAAAAATTTGGATGATTCAAGTAAAACTATCGGATAATTCGAGTAGTTACGATAAACATCGAATATTTTCAGTACAAATATTCTGATTATTTTGAATAATTCGGTTTTTCTTAGTAATTTTCAGTTAGTTTCGGTTTTTAATTATATATTTTATAATATAATTTTCATAATAATCAGTAATTAATTTTTAACTTTTAACTTTTTTCTAAAATTCTCGTTATGTATACTAACGTAACCATTTTGGTTTTGAATGTTTACAGCGTTTCATGTGATACGCACTGCGTAATCAAAAAGTGTAACCATTCATGAGAAGTAACAAGTGTGTTCTAGAATTTAAAATAAAAAGAAAAAGAAAATCAAAACATGAAGTGCGTTACAATTTAGACGTGAACCGCACCTAACACATTCCCACTATAAATTTGGTGTGTATTGTGTGGTTAGTCATTTTTTCTTTTATTTTTAAAATTATTTTCCAAATATTCCAAATCTTTAAAGATAATTAGTGTATTTTGTTGTGGAAAATAAAATAATAGCTTTAAATCTTATATAAAGTATTGTAAATATATATAAATCATTTTTAATTTTTTTTATTCAAATATTTACTTCAGTATATATATTCTGCACCGTTTTCTATCAATTTTACCATTCAAGCATTTATCTTGTATCGCATACAGCTTCTTTTCACCATTCAAACATTTTTATGTACCGCTTATTCCGCAGTAACCGCACTTGTTTCGCATAGTGCGTTTATCTTGTACAAACCGCACTTAAACCGTTCCGCACCATCTGATCCGCTTATCCCGCACCGCTTAAACCGATGTCACCATTCGAAGCCTTTGTTTCATATATGAGATATACGTATATATCAAAGACAAACCTTTAATTTACAAATTTTTATAGTTTCTTTAAATAACATAGTATATATATGATATATATATATATAAGACAAACCACACCATAATTGTAGTGGGTTGTACCAGATGCGGTCCATATGCAGGAACATCTAAATTGAACCGCAGTTACATTTTTCATTTTCTTTTCAAAATAAAAATTAAAACACACTTCATATCAAAAATTGTATGCGAATGGTAACATATTTATGAAACGGATATAGTGTTCCACTAACCACTGCTAACATTCACTGTCAATGTATTAATAACTATTCAAGATATTTCTTAAATCAATTAAAAACAATTTCCATGATTGAAGCATAAAACAGGAAAACATGAATTAAATATATGAACACAAGGTGTTAAGGAGTCAATTGAAGTCTGAATTCTCAGTTTGATCATACATAATTGGTGAAATAGACTCTTGTCCGGTTAGCTAAGTTACATATATATTATAAAACAAAAAATTATCAAGTTTAAATCAATAATTCACCACAATATTTGATAATCATACGATCACTTTAATCATTAAAACATTTCATATCTAATCTTACTGGATTCATGCTTAATGTAGAAGCACCGGCGGGTCACAAAGAGATGTCTATCGGAAACCTTCCAAAACCTTCTTATGAGCTCGTGGGCTGCTTTTACGATTATCAACACTGAAGACTCCGGAGACTATTAGAAAAAGTATTTCCAAGTTATATTATTCGAGACAAAAAAAATTATTTACCACATATATCCAATATATTTTTAAATATTTATGAGACTTGCATATTAACTAACCTTGTGTCAGGAATGGTAAAATGCAACTTTGCTCCTTCCCAATAAGCAACCTCAGAAAAATTACCAAAGCAATATTGGCAAAATGTATGTTTCATATTTTTGTGTTTACCTCATGAATTAGAAACAATCTATTTTAGTAAACAAAAACATATGCTTTTGAAGAAAATAAGTAGCAAACATAACTACCAAGAATATTTAATTCAGCTGTAATCTTCGTTCATAAGATGTTTTATATAAATTTTAACATTCACATCTTACAATTCCAAAAAACCATCCAAAACTTCAGTTTTTAAAACAAACATATAGAGGATCATGATCATCCTCTAACAAAAAAACACACAAATTTGTAAAGCCGAAATACATCATTTAAAATATAAAATGTAAGAGGTCGATTTGGAAATTGAGCAGGCATTGGATTTGGAAAGCTACATAACATAAAACAATGGCTTCGAATGGTGACAACGGTTTAGGCAGTGCGGGATAAGCGGATCAGGCGGTGCGAAACGGTTCAAGTGCGGTATATATGTAAGAAACGCAATATGCAGAACAAGTGCGGTAACTGCAGAACAAGCGGTATGTAAAAATGATTGAATGGTGGAAAAAAGCTGTATATGGTACAATATTAAAGTAAATGTTTGAATAAAATAATAAAAAATAATTGAAAATTTAAAGTTGTTTTGGTATCGTTATAATAAAATGTATTTTCAACTTTTAGAAATAATTTTGAATAATTTTGGTTTATTTTGGATAAATTTGATTAATTCGGTTAATTTTGGATAATTCGACCACTTCAATATAATCCGGTTCAGTTTGGTTTAGTTATTTTCTATTTTGGTATAATTCAATATATCCAGTTTAACACTAGTATAAATTAATATAAACTATAAAAACTTAATAATAGTTCAATTCGGTTACAGTTCGGTTTAGTTTAAAAAAAAAAATTTGGATGATTCAAGTAAAACTATCTGATAATTCGAGTAGTTACGATAAACATCGAATATTTTCAGTACAAATATTCTGATTATTTTGAATAATTCGGTTTTTCTTAGTAATTTTCAGTTAGTTTCGGTTTTTAATTATATATTTTATAATATAATTTACATAATAATCAGTAATTAATTTTTAACTTTTAACTTTTTTCTAAAATTCTCGTTATGTATACTAACGTAACCATTTTGGTTTTGAATGTTTACAGCGTTTCATGTGATACGCACTGCGTAATCAAAAAGTGTAACCATTCATGAGAAGTAACAAGTGTGTTCTAGAATTTAAAATAAAAAGAAAAAGAAAATCAAAACATGAAGTGCGTTACAATTTTGACGTGAACCGCACCTAACACATTCCCACTATAAATTTGGTGTGTATTGTGTGGTTAGTCATTTTTTCTTTTATTTTTAAAATTATTTTCCAAATATTCCAAATCTTTAAAGATAATTAGTTTATTTTGTTGTGGAAAATAAAATAATAGCTTTAAATCTTATATAAAGTATTGTAAATATATATAAATCATTTTTAATTTTTTTATTCAAATATTTACTTCAGTATATATATTCTGCACCGTTTTCTATCAATTTTACCATTCAAGCATTTATCTTGTACCGCATACAGCTTCTTTTCACCATTCAAACATTTTTATGTACCGCTTATTCCGCAGTAACCGCACTTGTTCCGCATAGTGCGTTTATCTTGTACAAACCGCACTTAAACCGTTCCGCACCATCTGATCCGCTTATCCCGCACCGCTTAAACCGATGTCACCATTCGAAGCCTTTGTTTCATATATGAGATATACGTATATATCAAAGACAAACCTTTAATTTACAAATTTTTATAGTTTCTTTAAATAACATAGTATATATATATATATAAGACAAACCACACCATAATTGTAGTGGGTTGTACCAGATGCGGTGCATATGCAGGAACATCTAAATTGAACCGCAGTTACATTTTTCATTTTCTTTTCAAAATAAAAATCAAAACACACTTCATATCAAAAATTGTATGCGAATGGTAACATATTTATGAAACGGATATAGTGTTCCACTAACCACTGCTAACATTCACTGTCAATGTATTAATAACTATTCAAGATATTTCTTAAATCAATTAAAAACAATTTCCATGATTGAAGCATAAAACAGGAAAACATGAATTAAATATATGAACACAAGGTGTTAAGGAGTCAATTGAAGTCTGAATTCTCAGTTTGATCATACATAATTGCTGAAATAGACTCTTGTCCTGTTAGCCAAGTTACATATATATTATAAAACAAAAAATTATCAAGTTTAAATCAATAATTCACCACAATATTTGATAATCATACGATCACTTTAATCATTAAAACATTTCATATCTAATCTTACTGGATTCATGCTTAATGTAGAAGCACCGGCGGGTCACAAAGAGATGTCTATCGGCAACCTTCCAAAACCTTCTTATGAGCTCGTGGGCTGCTTTTACGATTATCAACACTGAAGACTCCGGAGGCTATTAGAAAAAGTATTTCCAAGTTATATTATTCGAGACAAAAAAAAATTATTTACCACATATATCCAATATATTTTTAAATATTTATGAGACTTGCATATTAACTAACCTTGTGTCAGGAATGGTAAAATGCAACTTTGCTCCTTCCCAATAAGCAACCTCAGAAAAATTACCAAAGCAATATTGGCAAAATGTATGTTTCATATTTTTGTGTTTACCTCATGAATTAGAAACAATATATTTTAGTAAACAAAAAAATATGCTTTTGAAGAAAATAAGTAGCAAACATAACTACCAAGAATATTTAATTCAGCTGTAATCTTCGTTCATAAGATGTTTTATATAAAGTTTAACATTCACATCTTACAATTCCAAAAAACCATCCAAAACTTCAGTTTTTAAAACAAACATATAGAGGATCATGATCATCCTCTAACAAAAAAAAACACACAAATTTGTAAAGCCGAAATACATCATTTAAAATATAAAATGTGAGAGGTCGATTTGGAAATTGAGCAGGCATTGGATTTGGAAAGCTACATAACATAAAACAATGGCTTCGAATGGTGACAACGGTTTAGGCAGTGCGGGATAAGCGGATCAGGCGGTGCGAAACGGTTCAAGTGCGGTATATATGTAAGAAACGCAATATGCAGAACAAGTGCGGTAACTGTAGAACAAGCGGTATGTAAAAATGATTGAATGGTGGAAAAAAGCTGTATATGGTACAATATTAAAGTAAATGTTTGAATAAAATAATAAAAAATAATTGAAAATTTAAAGTTGTTTTGGTATCGTTATAATAAAATGTATTTTCAACTTTTAGAAATAATTTTGAATAATTTTGGTTTATTTTGGATAAATTTGATTAATTCGGTTAATTTTGGATAATTCGACCACTTCAATATAATCCGGTTCAGTTTGGTTTAGTTATTTTCTATTTTGGTATAATTCAATATATCCAGTTTAACACTAGTATAAATTAATATAAACTATAAAAACTTAATAATAGTTCAATTCGGTTACGGTTCGGTTTAGTTTTAAAAAAAAAATTTGGATGATTCAAGTAAAACTATCGGATAATTCGAGTAGTTACGATAAACATCGAATATTTTCAGTACAAATATTCTGATTATTTTGAATAATTCGGTTTTTCTTAGTAATTTTCAGTTAGTTTCGGTTTTTAATTATATATTTTATAATATAATTTACATAATAATCAGTAATTAATTTTTAACTTTTAACTTTTTACTAAAATTCTCGTTATGTATACTAACGTAACAATTTTGGTTTTGAATGTTTACAGCGTTTCATGTGATACGCACTGCGTAATCAAAAAGTGTAACCATTCATGAGAAGTAACAAATGTGTTCTAGAATTTAAAATAAAAAGAAAAAGAAAATCAAAACATGAAGTGCGTTACAATTTAGACGTGAACCGCACCTAACACATTCCCACTATAAATTTGGTGTGTATTGTGTGGTTAGTCATTTTTTCTTTTATTTTTAAAATTATTTTCCAAATATTCCAAATCTTTAAAGATAATTAGTTTATTTTGTTGTGGAAAATAAAATAATAGCTTTAAATCTTATATAAAGTATTGTAAATATATATAAATCATTTTTAATTTTTTTTATTCAAATATTTACTTCAGTATATATATTCTGCACCATTTTCTATCAATTTTACCATTCAAGCATTTATCTTGTACCGCATACAGCTTCTTTTCACCATTCAAACATTTTTATGTACCGCTTATTTCGCAGTAACCGCACTTGTTTCGCATAGTGCGTTTATCTTGTACAAACCGCACTTAAACCGTTCCGCACCATCTGATCCGCTTATCCCGCACCGCTTAAACCGATGTCACCATTCGAAGCCTTTGTTTCATATATGAGATATACGTATATATCAAAGACAAACCTTTAATTTACAAATTTTTATAGTTTCTTTAAATAACATAGTATATATATGATATATATATATATATATAAGACAAACCACACCATAATTGTAGTGGGTTGTACCAGATGCGGTCCATATGCAGGAACATCTAAATTGAACCGCAGTTACATTTTTCATTTTCTTTTCAAAATAAAAATTAAAACACACTTCATATCAAAAATTGTATGCGAATGGTAACATATTTATGAAACGGATATAGTGTTCCACTAACCACTGCTAACATTCACTATCAATGTATTAATAACTATTCAAGATATTTCTTAAATCAATTAAAAACAATTTCCATGATTGAAGCATAAAACAGGAAAACATGAATTAAATATATGAACACAAGGTGTTAAGGAGTCAATTGAAGTCTGAATTCTCAGTTTGATCATACATAATTGCTGAAATAGACTCTTGTCCTGTTAGCCAAGTTACATATATATTATAAAACAAAAAATTATCAAGTTTAAATCAATAATTCACCACAATATTTGATAATCATACGATCACTTTAATCATTAAAACATTTCATATCTAATCTTACTGGATTCATGCTTAATGTAGAAGCACCGGCGGGTCACAAAGAGATGTCTATCGGCAACCTTCCAAAACCTTCTTATGAGCTCGTGGGCTGCTTTTACGATTATCAACACTGAAGACTCCGGAGGCTATTAGAAAAAAGTATTTCCAAGTTATATTATTCGAGACAAAAAAAAATTATTTACCACATAGATCCAATATATTTTTAAATATTTATGAGACTTGCATATTAACTAACCTTCCCAAGAACATCTACACAGAATAATACAGTAAGATAAGATATCTATATATTAAATTCGGTAATAAAAATTCCCATAATTTCCACAACTTTGATTGCAAACTTTTTTCATTATTATGATCGGAACAATATCACAAATCTGCATATTCAAGATACCTTTAGGATATTCATCACCAACTCTCCCATCCAATATATCCGGAATTGATGGAAATTGCATAAAATGACCATTAGGAATATTATCGTAAGCCAGATAGAAAGTTGTGTTTTCACCAAAGAGGAGCTTGAAGTCGTGAGGAGTCAAGGAACCATATTCCGGTGCATGTACAACCTGAGCATTCGCAAGCTTAAAACAACGGCCCTCACACCTTGTTGCGAAGCGGAATTTTGGCACATAAGAGATATGAACAACATCCTCTATTTTCACACCATAAATCGATATAAGAAAATTCTTAGCTAAAACATGCAATAACCTTAAATAGAACAAATGAAAGAGTAAGAAAAAATACTTCCTCATCGACTAAGAGCATCTGGATTTTTGGATATCCCAACTCGTGTGTTGAACACATCCAAACTCACAAAAGCAAAACTTTTAGTTCCCAGATGCAAGGAACAAAGTTGTTGATTTGAGAGATTTTTCATAGAAATTACCGTGAAAGGAAGTTATTGTTTGGTTAACCAGTAAAACTGAAGCGTCTAGGGTTGATAAACTTAAATAGTTTCCAAAAGTGGTGGGTAAAATGTGGTGTTCACTTAATGAAAACTCTTGGGTCAGTAAAAACGTTTCGGCCATAACTGCTTATATTGGAATATTTAACTGTCTTAGCCCAAATCGTGCAGATCTTACTTTTAAGACAAAACCATGAAAATATACTTCATATCAATACAAAATCATTACTAAAACATTGCGGCCTTTGCTCGTTTAATTTTTTAACTCCTTATAGTCCAACCGTTTATGTTTGAAAATATACGTTAAGGGTTGACAATTGCAGTATTGCAAAGCTCTATTGTTTTGTTAATTTGGAGGCTACCTATAATCGGCTGAAGTTTCCATTACTTTAATCCCCAACATTAGTATACTATAAAAACCATAAAATAGACATCATAAAAACAAAAACCAAAACCTAAACTTATCACCGGACTAATGTTTTGCATCTCTTTAATACAAAACATTAGTATAATACCAAAACATAACAATAGCCATGGTATAAACAAAAACAAAAACAAAAAACGATATCAGTAGTCCGGATACCAAACCAAAACAAACACAAAGAATGTAGAAACATGAATACGATTCGATAATGAAATATTGTTGAAAAAGATCAGCAATAACTTTTCCCGCAACGATGTAAAGTAAGAAAGACTATGAAGTTGTTTGTGGTGGACATTGGTATTTATAAATTATTTCCTAGGTCAAGTTTGTTTAGAATATTATTGGCATATTCGTTTTATAGTTTAAATGTATATATATATTTGATTGATATCGAATATTATTGTAACTGATCTTAGAAATATTTTGAATTTGAATTTATTAACGAGACTTGAGTAATAAACATTGTATATAAAGATTCCTAATCTGTAATATGATAGATATACAAAGATTTAATTGTGAATATTCATTTTTTAATTTCAATATGTGTAAATTAATTTTACGGTTAGATTAAAACATTAAGAATGAACGGCGAAGATTTAAAAATAGGATCCGCGCTATATCCGATTAGGATCCGCGGTATATCCAATTAGGATCTGATGGTTAGTCTTCTCCAATCATCTCTAGATCCAGTCATCTTGGAAGCATACTCATAATGTGAGAATTCAAAGGATCTATTGGAAACTCTCAAAGGTGTGTATGGGAACACATCCAATCTAACTAAAATCTTTGAAATCAAGAAGGCTATCAATGAACTCCACCAAGATGATATGAAGTTCACCAAGCATCTTGGAAAGTTCCAAACTTTATGGTCCAAACTTGAAATGCTTAGGCCAATGAGTGTGGATCCAAAGGTGCTCAATGAAAGGCGTGAGAAAGATCGATTCTTTGTTCTTCTCTTCATGTTGAATCCGGGTTACAGTGACCTCATTAAGAATATCCTTAGAGATGACAAGATACCATACCTTGAAGATGTGTGTGCGAGAACTCAAAAGAAGCAAGGTTCCTTTTTCGCTTTTCTTCAGAACCAGGAGCTTGCAAGGCTAGGGATAGAGAACATGAAAGCACAGAAACTTGTGAAGATGTTGAATCCCAATGTTGTGATATTGATTCGGGATGAGCCTGGTGTTCTGAGAGACCTTGATGGTAATGCTTACAACAATCAGGGTCAGAGACTTGATGGGGATGGAAATCTCATTGTTCTACCACTTATCGATGAGGGCGCAGGACAAGATGGAGGTGTAGGAGGTGCTAATGCACAACCTATTGCACCAGTTGGGAGGACTCTTGCTGATTACAACAGAACTGATGAGTTGTATGCTAATAGGTCTGCTATTATACATCCTCTCATTCATAGGAATGACTTCGAGTTGAAGACTTCTTTCTACACTCTTGTGGGACAACATCTCTTGGACTCTCACATGAACACCCTATGGACCATATTGAGAGATTTGAGTCATTAGTCATGGGGATGAAGCATAATGGAGTGAGCTATGACTTCCTGCACTCTCTTTGTGGGGGAAGCTGTGAATTGGCTGAAGCAGATTCCACCTGTGTAACGCCCCTTTCCCATTCTCCTCTGACCGTCGAGCTGACCGGTCAACAATCAAACAAGAACATGACCGATCGAACCCGAGCAATTCGAACGTGAAAAGTTCGCCACAGGACGAAGCCAGAGACAGATCGGTTTGAGACAAAGGCTCGCACTAATCCATCTTCGACTCCGCTATCCTCATGTCCATAGTACAAAGCGGTACCACTCGTACTACTTCTATGAGTTGTGTCGGTTCGGACGAAACCCACCATCAGGGAAACAATTTCATTTTTGAGTAATCAAACGTTAAGTACAACGTTTAATGGGTTTTACAAACAATCATCGCTATAAACACACAATCAATCAAAAACACGAAATGGCGCAGATGCCGAACCGAAATAAAACATCCAAAACCCCGAATCAAATCCCGTCACATGCCATCCTGAAACTACACCGAGGACCTCCCGCGTCCGTTGCTGCTAAACCTGAAAAATACAAAAGGGTCTAATGAGCGATCTAAGATCACCCAGTGAATCGGCTCCCCACTAACAACTTCTAATCTATCTAAAATCTACAGATTCCCGCCCCAAAACCCAAAATAACAATCAACAGGAATAAATGGTCGATCACGTACTACCACGTCGTGATAAACCCACAACACACAATCAATGCCAAAGATAAGGAGAATTAGGGAAATCGAAGGCACTGCGGCACATGTCCTCGATTAGACTCGGACTATCTAACGCGTGACGAAAGAAATAACAAACAACACTGGGCCCTACGATCTCGGTAACTTCCATGGGTTTACATCGTCACCTATATGGTAACTAACCCACGACTCCTAGACGTGTACACAAGGTCCCACGAATAGGACACCGTTCTCCGTCCATCGATACGTATTCTCCGAATCACACACCTACCGGCGTCACCCGATAGGTTAAGACCATAACCGGAATCACCATGATCCGGTTAGGTAAAACTCGAGGATCCAATCGGTTCGGAAGTACCGGAACGTAAACAAATCCTAGGCTTGCAGAATCTAACGCACCCTAGAGTCCTAGTGCAGAAATATAAACACGCAGACTCGCTGGGACTCTAGCACCGTTCACGCAATCAACATCAATAATAATAGTAAATATCCAACCATTCCGCAAGCCACTACACTACCAATCCCACCGCTCTGACTAGGTAAGATACCTAGTCAGCACCAACTAACTTACCCGGTCCCATGACCGGAGTAAGTGTCCACAACAACTGCTCGGCCCAACACCGAGCAGTCCAACAAGCCTGCACACAAAGCTCACAACAACAACATAATAATCGCGCAATCACAACAATCACCACACAAGCAGGCCTATTAGGGTTTCTAAGTCTTTTTATCTGTTCTTATCCGCTACCTTGGGTTAGCGGATTGCTAACCCGTAGACGGCTTACAACTCACACCACTTCCTTTTATCTCATTCTAGATATCTTTTAACAACTCCTCGATCCGTCGGTTTAGACTTAGTAAACTTACTAACTCCCCGACGTCTCATTATTAATTAATTGATTCATTACCCATTCCCGCTATTAAACCTAAACCCCGATCCCGTTATAATATTCTATACGTTCGTTTAGGTTTAACTCGTATTTTAATGGCGTCTTAATTCCAGTATATAGATTCATTCATTATCGTTCTTATACATATATAATGCATATACGGTCCTAATCAAACAGTGTCTATATGAATGCATCAACCAATCGTTACTAACAACCTAACGTCACGCAATTGATTAACCTTGTTAATTCTAAAACCCTAACATGCTTAGCTGATCCTAACGGGTTTATCATTAAACGTCCATTTAATTATCAATTACTAATCAGGTTATTAACGAGTATGCTATCCTAGTACTACGGTTTCTCGATTCCCGGTCTACATGAATATAAAGGTTTGTGAGCAGACTCACAGTGAGATAGGTGTGGAAATGGCGGCTCGATGCAGATGTGAATCCCGAGACGCCCAACTCGAATCCCGAACTCCCGACCACCCGAATACCAAAATCCAAACTACGAACACTCTGGAAATCTCGGAACGGCCGTGGACCAAGCGTTGACCGGCTTGGTCTCCGGCGTTGACCGGCGGTTGACCGCGTTGACCGACGGCGTTGACCGTTGACCATTGACCAAAGGTTGACCGTTGACTCTGACTTGAACCGGTTGACCTTTCTTGAACCAGCTAAACCAACTGAATTGTTGCAACCCAACTAAACTGGTCTAATTATAACTGGTTAGGTTAAACCGGTTTGGTTAAACGTTGACCGGTTAATTCTAACCATTGACCAAGGCTGAACCAGTCTTAAACCGACCCAATTCCATTCCCAATCAGCTTCTAAACCCCCACAGATGAACCGTCTGAAGATTTGGAGGCGGAAGAGCTTTCTCCGGTGAGAAGTCCGACGTTGACAGATGGTGGTCCGGCGTTGACCGGCCGGTACACCCCTTTTTCCGGCGACTCAGAAGACGATCCACCTACCAAACTGACCGCAAAGAGAATATCTATCCATCCATGGCTTCAAAACGTCCAGATCTGGTGAAGGAAGAGAGAGATCCATCAAACCCTAATCCGTGGATGCTTTCCGGCCAGATTCCGGCGAGCTCCGGCGACAGAGACAATGGTGGCTGGCTGGAGATTGTAGAGGAGGGAGAGAGGAAGCTATAGCACTTTGAAATAGTTGATTTGGGTTTATAATGAAGAAGTTATGGGATTTTGGTGTTGGAAGGTATGAAGAACACTATGAATGTTCTTGGAAGTTCTTTGAAGATGCATGAGGATTTCTGGGTTTTTCTGTGTAAATGGGTGAATCTGGAGAGAGAGAGGAGAGATGTAATGTCGTGGGTGTGAGGTAGAGAGAGGTTTAGATGAGTGAAATGAATTTGGTATCACTTAAGATGCCATGCAAAATGATTCATTGCATCTTCTCCATGCAATGCATCCAATGGGATTGAGGTGGCGCCCCTGAAGAAGGACACCTGTCCTGTTGTGATGTTTTTGTGCCTAAAAACCATAACTAAACCGGCCCAAACCAACCTTAAACCCATCTCGACCCAAAGCTTCGGTTTCTTCGATTCCGCGATTACTATTTTAAAACCCCCTTAGATGTACCCATAAATACTCAAACCCTTACCATCAGATTTTACATGGAATTAGGTGAATTTATCATTTCGAATCACTCCGTTCGGACATACGTAGCCCCGGTTATAAATTTTTGAAGTTTCTTCGGGTTTGTCGGTTTCCATTCCCGACAAGCCGTAAAAAATGTTTCCGCTCCGTTTCTTCCAATCCTGGTCTTCTAAATGTTCTTTATGTTGTTGAAAATGAACATTTGGCCCGTCTTAGATTCCGTCTTGAACTTTGGCATAATTACGATTTTACCCTTGACTTTGGTAAAATGATAATTTTGCCCTCGGTTGACTTTCTGCTGCCCGTTGACCGTATTTTGGATACGGGGTATCACATTCTTCCCCACTTACAGGAATTCGGTCTCCGAATTCTCCGTCACTAACAGACTTCAAATCGGTTCCGAACCCTGCAAGTTGCTTCATCACTTCACTCCGACGCTTCTATACTCGATCGTTGCTGCATACCCCTGACCTCAACACTATTCCAATCTGAAATCTCAATCTTGTGTACCCTGATTCGTTCCACTCTTAGCTGTCTTCATCGGTCTCGACCTTTGAACTTAACTGGCACATGTCTTCCCCACTTCGCTTTGACTTCCACATCCTTCTTATTGTGACTTCCTTTCTTCTTTCCTGAGACACTCTTCAAGAATCTGATCATTTGCTTCCCTTTGACTGCTTCCAACAACATCACTGATCCTTCTTTCCCAAATATTTTTGCTAACTCATCATACTTCTCGGCTTTTTTCTGTCGGTCGCTTGATAAACTGATACATTTTCCACTGACGATGTCTGCCCCTGCTTCACGGTCTGGTCTACTTGTCTCACGACGTCTTGACACTTCATCTCGCTTTTCGGGTTCAGGTTCGGTCTCGTATTCACATCGCATCGCCATTCCGTCCTACATTCAATTCCAACAACTCACTGGAACAGTTAGTTACATCCCGATCCATCCCCGATATCACTTCCCCATAGAAATATGGTTACTTAATCATATACCCGACGGTTACCCATGATTAAATAACAATATAATATAAGTCCGCTCCCTTGTGAATCGACGGTTGAACACAACCGTTCGCAAGCTAGCTCAAAACTTCAAATAAAACTAAAATAAAATTAACACTTTACCTTTCTAACGAATCCGAGAAAAGCTACCAATCACTAATCAAATTTCCGAACAACTAGCAACCCAATGGTCTCTAAGACCCAAAACGATCAATCTACAAAAAAACCACGCATGATAAAACTACGCAATCTACCACACTAACGAATCAATCAATCAATCAACAAGCAAGAAAACAAGTAATTACCACACGCACACAATCACGCAATCTAATGATCGGTCAGATGCGTCGTCAGTCAGGATTCGGGTCATGATGAACGGTCGTCAGTTCCGCTCATCATTTGTTTTCACACAGTAATCTATTTGCTTTCATAACCGTCTCAATCATGCAAACAGTTACTATGCTACTCAAAATGATTCGATGAACACTCTGCATCCACCACATACATAAAATGATATATCATACATAATAAGGTTTTCAGTACATGATCCTGATCAGAGTCCGTACATAAGGCCGTCATCATATCCAAAACCCATACGACGCCGCTATACATCAGAAAAGTCAAAGACGACACGCAAAGTCGCCTATCCGCCGATCTATCTACGAGACAAAAAGAAAGTTAGTGCCCCCACTTACCTGGCCTAACTACACCTATCCTAACCTAACGCCTCAAGCAAGACCGAAATGCCCATCACCACTGGCAAAACGGCTCGCTGAAGTATCCGCTGGCATGTGCGCCGGGAGGGTGTGGCGGGTGTGCCTCTCGAGATGGTGCTCCGACATGCTGTGGCTCGGCTATCGGGAAAAGATAAGCAACGTGACCTGCGCGGCGACACAACTGGCAGACTGGAGCGGACGCTGGGCGTGGTCCACGGTAACACACGGACGCCTGATGATCATAAATACCACACAACTGACAAGGAGAAGTCGGCTTTGACGGGGGGTCCATTAAATAATCGGGTGCGAGATGACCCTGAATGACCGGCACCTGAAAAATGGGTAACTAACTAGGCTCGGGATCTCTGTGACTAGGTCCCGCTCGATAATCCTCTGGTACTGGTGCTCTGTACGGCTCTCCAAAGGGCATACACGCTCCTGATCCGACGGTAGGACAAGTCAATGCTCCATGGCCCTCGTGACCACATAACGAACATTAGTCTGGTCCGGGTACTGGATGGTAAGGCTCTCGAAGACGCGGGTCTACTGCTCGGGGACACCAATACAAATGAAACTCATACACTCCAGATCCACTGCATGCTCTCCTCTCTGGTACTGCTGGCGGTGCCTCTACCATCTCGGCTGGTGGCGAAACTGACTCGAACTGTGACTCAGTAGATGCTGGTAACATAACCAGGTCGAACGGTGTACGGGGTGATCCGGGTCGCAAATCTGGCTGATGATGGGGCCCGACCTGCTGCTCCAAGATATCCTCTAGCATGGCTACCTGCTCATCCACCTGCTGCTCCCAGTGCTGACGTTGCTCCAGGTCTATAGGCTCCATATCCAAGTCGAAGCCAAATGGTAGCGGGCTCAACAAATAATCCCCCACACGAAGTGGCGGGGGAAACTCGGGCGCCTCAAGAAGCGGTGCCTGGTACATCGGTGGTACGTCTGATGCTGCAAGTATTTGTGGTACATCCGGCTCTGGCCACTGCGGCGGTAACTGTAACTCCACATCTGCTCCTCCTAAGAATCCCATCACTCCTGCGTAAGGGTCTCGACTACCCGCATCATCCTCCATATATGCAGGCAAAGGGTCCGGAAGGGGCGACCAATCTACCTATGCTGCTCTGGCACCCTGTAACTGTCGCAATGGAACTGGTGGATGTTCCGACATATGGGATCCTCGTGAATGGCCTGGCGATGCTGGGTATCCCTGAAACTGAATCAATTGACCCTGCTGCGAACCGGCTGATCCCTGCTGACTCATGCTGCTCAACTAAAACTACTCTGCGCGCACACACACACCCCTCCACTCCACCCGGGACACACTGCTGTAAGACTGCAATCAAAAACACAAAGACAATATAGTACAAATAATACGAAAATTCTACTTTCCCATCCCAACCCCGGGTTCAACGGACGCGGCTCGGTTTCCTAATGGATGCTTGTGTGACATATTTGACTCGCTAAAACACGGAAAACACTCAAAAATTAAATGTTTCGAAACCCATGCAGAACCATGCTCTGATACCACCTTTCTGTAACGACCCTTTCCCATTCTCCGCTGACCGTCGAGCTGACCGGTCAACAATCAAACAAGAACATGACCGATCGAACCCGAGCAAGTCGAACGGGAAAATTTTGCCACAGGACGAAGCCATAGACAGATCGGTTTGAGACAAAGGATCGCACCAATCCATCTTCGACTCTGTTATTCTCATGTCCATAGTACAAAGCGGTACCACTCGTACTACTTCTATGAGTTGTGTCGGTCCGGACGAAACCCACTATCAGGGAAACAATTCATTTTGAGTAATCAAACGTTAAGTACAACGTTTAATGGGTTTTACAAACAATCATCGCTATAAACACACAATCAATGAGAAACACGAAATGGCGCAGATGCCAAACCGAAATAAAACATCCAAAACCACCCGAATCAAATCCGGTCACAAGCCATCCCGAAACTACACCGAGGACCTCCCGCGTCCGTCGCTGCTAAACCTGCAAAACACAAAAAGGGTCTAATGAGCGATCAAAGATCACCCAGTGAATCGGCTGCCCACTAACGGCTTCTAATCCATCTAAAATCTACAGATTCCCGCCCCAAAACCCAAAATAACAATCAACAGGAATAAATGGTCGATCACGCACTACCACGTCGTGATAAACCCACAACACACAATCAATGCCAGAGATAAGGAGAATTAGGGAAATCGAAACCACTGCGGCACATGTCCTCGGTTAGACTCGGACTATCTAACGCGCGATGAAAGAAATAACAAACAACACTGGGCCCTACGATCTCGGTAACTTCCACGGGTTTACATCGTCACCTATATGGTAACTAACCCACGACTCCTAGACGTGTACACAAGGTCCCACGAATAGGACACCGTTCTCCGTCCATCGATACGCGGTGACTCGGACTACCCCTAGATAGCCAGAGTTTCCATGTGATTCGGCCCTAGGACATGACCCCGTATTCTCCGAATCACACACCTACCGGCGTCACCCGATAGGTTAACACCAAAACCGGAATCACCATGATCCGGTTAGGTAAAACCCGAGGATCCAATCGGGCCGGAAGTACCGGAACTTAAACAAAACTTAGGCTTGCGGAATCTAACGCACCCTAGAGTCCTAGTGCATAAATATAAACACGCAGACTCGCTGGGACTCTAGCACAGTTCACGCAATCAACATCAATAATAATAGTAAATCCCCAACCATTCCGCAAGCCACTACAATACCAATCCCACCGCTCTGACTAGGTAAGATACCTATTCAGCACCAACTAACTTACCCAGTCCCGTGATCGGAGTAAGTGTCCACAACAACTGCTCGTCCCAACACCGAGCAGTCTAACAAGCCTGCACATAAAGCTCACAACAACAACATAATAATCACGCAATCACAACAATCACAACAATCACCACACAAACATTCCTATTAGGGTTTCTAAGTCTTTTAATCCGTTCTTATCCGCTACCTTGGGTTAGCGGATTGCTAACCCGTAGACGGCTTACAACTCACACCACTTCCTTTATTATCTCATTCTAGATATCTTTTAACAACTCCTCGATCCGTCGGTTTAGAGTTAGTAAACTTACTAACTCCCCGACGTCTCATTATTAATTAATTGATTCATTACCCATTCCCGCTATTAAACCTAAACCCCGATCCCGTTATAATATTCTATACGTTCGTTTAGGTTTAACTCGTATTTTAATGGTGTCTTAATTCCAGTATATAGATTCATTCATTATCGTTCTTATACATATATAATGCATATACGGTCCTAATCAAACAGTGTCTATATGAATGCATCAACAATCGTTACTAACAACCTAACGTCACGCAATTGATTAACCTTGTTAATTCTAAAACCTTAACATGCTTAGCTGATCCTAACCGGTTTATCATTAAACGTCCATTTAATTATCAATTACTAATCAGGTTATTAACGAGTATGCTATCCTAGTACTACGGTTTCTCGATTCCCGGTCTATATGAATATAAAGGTTTGTGAGCAGACTCACAGTGAGATAGGTGTGGAAATGGCGGCTCGATGCAGATGTGAATCCCGAGACGCCCAACTCGAATCCCGAACTCCCGACCACCCGAATACCAAACTCCAAACTACGAACACTCCGGAAATCTCGGAACGGCAGTGGACCAAGCGTTGACCGGCTTGGTCTCTGGCGTTGACCGGCGGTTGACCGCGTTGACCGACGGCGTTGACTGTTGACCGTTGACCAAAGGTTGACCGTTGACTCTAACTTGAACCGGTTGACCTTTCTTGAACCAGCTAAACCAACTGAATTGATGCAACCAAACTGGTCTAATTATAACCGGTTAGGTTAAACCGGTTTGGTTAAACGTTGACCGTTAATTCTAACCGTTGACCAAGGCTGAACCAGTCTTAAACCGACCCAATTCCATTCCCAATCAGCTTCTAAACTCCCATAGATGAACCGGCTGAAGATTTGGAGGCGGAGGAGCTTTCTCCGGTGAGAAGTCCGACGTTGACCGATGGTGGTCCGGCGTTGACCGTATTTTGGATACGGGGTATCACAACCCGTGACTCTGACTACTTGGGATGCCGTTAAGAGGAAGTTACTTAGACACTTTTATGATGATGCTAGATCTGATCAGTTGAGAGAGGACATCCTACACTTCAAACAAGGTCCTACAGAGGCATTAAAAGCTGCATGGATACGCTTTAAGATGTACCAGAGAGATTTTACATATCATGGTTTCTTTGAGGTTCAACTGCTGGTTATTTTCTTTAGAGGAGTATATTTGTGGTATCATATGGCATTAGATGCTGGTAGCAATGGAAACTTCAATATCAAATATCCAGAGCAAGCTAAAGAGCTGATTGAGAACTTGGTGTATAGAAATAGCACCAAGAATGCTGATTTGGAGAGGAAGAAATCAGGTGGAAAGGTGGAGGGAACACAGAACGCAGAGATGAAAAATAAGATTGATTATGTTCATATCTTTCTGCTTGGTAAAAAGCAGATCCTATTTGCAGTAGATGTGGAGACTTTTGGACCAGTTGATGAGTCAGAGAATGTCAATTACATAGCTGGAACTATTTATCAAGGTCAGAGATATGGAAATAACAGTGATAGACTTTTGGTTACACTCTAAAGCATGCATTTCAGAGACCTTTCCAGCAGAGCAGCTCATTCTCCAGATACTTTGATTCTTTGTCATACCAGACTTCTCCTCCACCTAATAAGCAATCTAATAAGATGATGGAAATGCTTGAGCAAGTGCTTCTTGGTCAGAAGAAGATGATAGTGGATCCGAATGGGAATATGGACTCCATGTACAAAGATCTCAGTGGAAAGATGGATACTCTGACAAGCAGAGTTGACAATCTGTACAATCGAATGACACAAACTGAGGCAAATATTAAAGGGAAGATGGCCCAAAATCAGAAGCAGTACATCAATATTGTCCTGGTGGAGAGGAGATTCGAGTTGGATCATGAGGAGGATCAACCCACAAATGTCGTTTCTAACGATGATATGTCTTTGTCCACGAGACGCATCGATCGACACACCTCTTGTATCGGTCGATGCACAAGATTTGAGGGTAGTTCGATTTTTGATAGAGTTTCATAAAAAGGAGTCACGACCAAGGTTGACGCAAAGGTCGATGCAGCTGAGTCAAACATCGGCCGATGCACTCCTATCGTCGATCGATGCAAGGGCCGTGCACGGACATCAGAGGCTGAGAAGCTCAAATCTCCAGATGAAAGATTCTACAAGCCTAAGGTTCCTTTCCCTAAGAACGCTAGGAAGTTAACGTACGAGCTTCAGTTGGCTAAGTGCAAGGAGATTATGAGTAAGGTTCTCATTGAGGTCCTTTTGATTGATGATCTTATGACCACTCATGTGATGAAGAAATGTCTAAATGACATGCTTTTAAGCAACATGAGTGATGAAGAAGGTGTAATGATGATCTCTTAAGGATGCAGCGGTGTGATTCAAGGCAGGATTCCTGAGAAACTAAAGGATCCAAAGATTTTTGTGTTTGATTATTCTATCTACAGAGATAGATTTGAGAGGTCATTTTGTGATCTTGGATCTGGTGTGAATCTCATGCCATACTATGTGGCTGTGAGATTGGGACGGATGGACTTTTCCAGTTTACTAGGATCTATCTTATCTTAGCTGGTCGATCATAGATAATTCCATAATGAGTACAAGAGGACATTCCTATCAGAGTTGGAAACTACTTCATTCCAACAGATTTTGTGGTGCTCAAGTATGACATTGAACCAGAAGATCCTCTGCTGCTTGGTAGATCATTCCTGGATAGAACTGAAGCAGTGATTGATGTGAGGAAAGGTCTGATTGATCTCCACCTGGGAGATAAACCTTGGCATTTCAAGATGGATAAGCTGCATAGATCCACCATAGATGGACAGAGCTTCAGTGTTGAGGTGGAGCGAGAGATTCAGATTGGAGAGAAGAAGATGGCGGTTCATCCTGAACATGCTCTAACATCTTTAGACCCTGCAATTGCTCATAAGCAGAAAGCTCCAGACATCTCACCTCCACCAAATCTAATGTATGAATCCTCTCGACTTAAACCTCCTAACCACTTTGCTCTGAATGCCGGGTAACGCAGTATCCCACCACGCTTTGCTCCCACCCTAGTTATATTTCTTCATTCCTTGGTAGAGTTCATGATCATACTGCTTATACACCACCTTGGATGAGGAGACATTCACAGAGGTACTTTATACCTCTATTGAATCCACCATGATTCTGATCTCATTCTCATAGTCAAGCTAATGACTAAAAACAAGCGTTGAGTGGGAGGCAACCCACTGGTGAGTCTGTTACTTTATTTTACGTTTTGGTTTGTCTACTTTGATTTTTCTTGTTCTGGTGTTAAGGACGTGAAGAACATGTCACTGACGAGCAGCACCTTTCGACGCATTCTATGTGTCGATCGACGCATACCCGATCATCAGCATTGATCGACACCAACCTGGCGTCGGTTGACACACAATTCGTATATAGGTAAGTATTCTGAATTTTTAGGATTTGTTCACTTTGATTCTTGTTCTCCTGAGCCCAAGCTTCTATAACACTAAGAACAATTTTGTTTAAGTGTGTGGGAGGTGGTTGTTGACACACCCTTTTCTGTTTTCTTAGATTCCGTTGAGTCTGTTTTATTGAGCAAAACAATTAGTAAGATACTAGAAATTTTTGAGGAAAATCACCACATTCGCATGAACTTAAGTGACCATTCATGTGATTAGAAAACCACATGCAGATCAACCTACTAAGGACACCCATATCACTTCAGGTATTCAGAGGATCCATTAGTTACCCCTAACTTGACTTAATTTTTCTCACCTAGGAGTTTGGTATACTTTGAGTCGGATTCCTCTATTAGTTCTGAAACAACTTTTAAATATGTCTAAGTATGGTTCCCTTCTCCCCTTCCTTAATGTTAAAAAAGTATTAAGTTGCGGATAATCTAGTAGCTTCGAAGTGACCATGAGAGTGGTAGAGACCCCTATTACCTCTTGTGCTTCATGGAATGTGTCCAAAGTATTACCCTAATGAGGGAAGATCAGTTGATAAAAAAATGATACACAAAGTGGAAAAATCAGCTGCTGAAGTGAGAAAATGGAGAAGAAAGGAACCAGAAATTGATAGTCTTGTAATCAGGTACTAACAGAGTAACATTCCATGTGTTCTTTGATTGATACTCCCTTGGTGAAACCGCACTTAATAGATTATAGAAGTCAGTATGGTGACTTTGAATTCTCCGATTGTGATTGTGGAGTTTACTTGTGACAATTTTTAAGTGTGGGGAAGTACATTGTGGTCTTGATGTCTGCAGGTTTATTTTCATGTGGATTGCAAAAGGGAATTTGAGTTTGGTGCTCCGACGATGAAATGAGTTTCTGAAGTTTTCAAACTTCTTCTCCTGATCTTGGTTTTTTGTTTACTTGAGGGCAAGCAAAGACTAAGTGTGGAAGAGTTGATATATCATGGTTTTTATGGGTTTTAACCATGATATAAGTCTTCGTTACCGAGTTTTTATGTGTTTTGTAGTCTTTTCAGGTGTTTTATAGGTTTAGGTACATTTAGAGCTTAATTAGACGTTTTGGAAGCATCAGGAGCAATTCTGCACTATTTAGAGATTTCACAGAGTTCACTGACTGCGTCTGCCCAGTGCGTCAACCACTGCACCAATTGCATCGGTCGATGCACCCTCTTCTCCAAAATTCTGCGTTAAAAATCTGCATAAATCTGCACTTTTGCCCATAATTTTTTCAGATTTACAAAAAGGCCCACATTGTGTTTAAGCCTTTGTTTAGCGTACGCTTTATTTTACATTCAAAGGGATTTTGAGAGCTTTGAGGGGCTGATCCAATACTCGACATAGAGAAGATTTCGAACCCTTGTTTCCTTATTTCTTCTATGATACTGAGTATTATGTTCATCATGTCTATTTTTATGATCGCCATGTATGAGTAGTTTACTTGTTAGGTTCATGGCTTTTCATTAGAGATTTCATGGAATATTAGGTTAATTGATTATAGTGATTCATAACTTCTAGTTCTTTGCTAGGTTGATCTTAATGCTTAATTTGAACTGGCTACTTAGATTATTGATATTAGGTTGATTGGTGCAACAAAAGTTGGTTAATCTGCTAGAAAGAATCTAGATGAGCAATTTGTTTATTCGTAAGGAAATCTGATTTAGAGACATTATGAAAGAAGGAACCTGCGATTAATGCATGTTTAGAACTCTAGGATTTTCTATGAAAGTTGGTTTGCTAGGTTGTTAGACATAGTTAATATTCGTAACGAAAGTTGGTCTGTTATATTTATGTGATTCTAGTTCTAGAATTGTGATTAATTCGATCCCAATTGATTAGTTAACTTAGATTCATGATTTCCTGAGAACTCTCTTGACCTGACGCTTTGTCCATCTTCTTACAACCGTTTAGTATAATTTCATTATTTGTTTACTGCTTATTTCACTGCTTCGCTTAGCTTAATCGACACTTTACAATTTATCGTAAGATTCTTGAGTCTCTGTGGATTCGACCCCTATATATTATAGTCATGTTCTATTCACTTGCAGTGTAGATCTAGGGATATTAAACTCGAGATTACCATAGAAGGAAAAGGAAAGCTAAAGCTATTTAACAACAAAATTGAAGCTTTTTATGTTCCTAGGTTTAAATCCAACTTGATATCGGTTAAGAGAACCACTGAAGACCTTAATTGCTATGCTATTTTGGTTCTAATGATGTTCATTTTCAGGATATTGATAGTGGAAACTTACTTGGAAAAGGTGGAACCAAATATGATTTATATATTCTAGAAGAGACACCTTCGAATCCGGATGCTTTATTTTTTTAACTCTTGTTATTCAGCTAATATAGATGCAATGTGGCATGCTAAACTAGATCATCCTCATGGAAGGGCACTTGAATTAATGCTGCCTAATGTATCTTTTGATCACGCAAGATGTGAAGTATGTATCCTTGAAAAACATTGCAAAATTGTCTTTCTCAAATCTTCTACTATTTATGAGCATTTTTTTGATATAGTACATTCGGAGTGTGGACTTCTCCTTGCATGTTTATTGATAAAAACAAATACTTTGTGACCTTTATAGATGAGAAATCAAAGTATACTTGGTTCACTTTGTTACCATCACGGGATAGGGTATTTGAAGGCATTCAATAACTTTCAAGCTTATGTGATTAAAAATAAAGTGCCAAGATAAAAGTATTTAGGTCAGACAATGGAGGAGAATATACTAGTACTAGATTCAAGGAGCATCTAACTAAGCATGGCCTATTGCACCAAACAAGTTTCCCTCCCACACCACAACAAAATGGAGTGGCGGAGAGAAAGAATAGGGATCTGATGGAAGTGGCAAGATCATTGATGTTCCACACCAATGTGCCAAAGAGTTTTTGGGGAAAGGCGGTCCTATCTTCATGCTACATCATCAACCGCATTCCAACAAAATTCCTAAAGGACATATCACCATTTGAGGTACTCAACAACTCTAAACCATCTGTTGAACACTTACGTGTCTTTGGTTGTGTGTGTTTTGTCTATGTACCAGGTGAACAAAGAAACAAGTTAGAGGCTAAGAGCACCAAATGCATCTTCCTTGGCTATTCAACCACTCAAAAGGGTGGTTACAAGTGCTTTGATCCGAGCAATAACCAACTCCTTGTGTCTAGAGATGTCAAGTTCATTGAGGGACAAGGCTACTATGATAAAAAAATATTGGAAAGGTCTAAAGGATCTCTCATGGTCACCATCGGATCTAGCTACTAGTTTGAGGTTTTTGCTTGATCATTTGGGTAATGATGAACCACTAAGGAAAGGAAGTAAAAATAAAGATGCACCTAACAGCCACTTTAATGAGGAAGATCTCACTCCAGATGCACATCACCAAGGAGTGGAGCCATCTCAAGACCAAGTTAAAAAAAAAGAGGATTTGGGTGTGGAAAAAGAGGTGATGGAACCGCAAGAAGGCGTTGAAGAAGAGTTTGATACATCACAAGAAGATGTTAAAGCCGTTGTAGAGGAAGAGATTCAACCTCTTAGGAAAAGCATTAGGAAAAAGTTTCCCTCCAAATGGGTGGATAATCGCATCTACTACAATCACCAAGTTGTAACTCATCCTATCCAAGCTACTTTTTCTCTTGCCCTTTTTCCATCCGACCATCATGCTTTAATTGGGAATATCGAACAAGATCAGCTCCCTAATAGCTCTGAGGAAGCTAAATACAAGAAAGTATGGGTTGATGCAATAAGGGATGAAAAGTGAGGTATGGAAAGAACACATACTTGGGATGTAGAGGAACTCCCAAAGAGAAAAAGAAAAGGATGTGAGTTCGAAATAGGTGTTCACTATCAAGTATAAAAGCAATAGAGACATTGAGAGGTATAAGGCATGCTTGGTAGCTAGAGAGTTCACTCAAACATATAGAGAAGACTACACACGGATACATTTGCTCCAATGGCTAAACTACATACCGTGAGTTATACTCGGCTACCAACCTCTCTTGGGATCCATGGCAAATGGATGTGAAGAATGCATTTACTTAAGGAGAACTTGGGGAAGAAGTGTATATGACACCACCACCCGGTCTTGAAAACTTTTTTAAATCCAGGCAAGTGCTTAGGTTTCGGAAGGCTATCTACGGGTTCAAGCAATCACCAAGAGCATGGTACCACAAGTTGAGATCCACACTCACGAATCATGGGTTCAAGAAGTCTCACTCTGATCATACCTTGTTTACTCTCCATAGTCGTTGTAGCTGTAGTCGAAGTAGGGGGAAGTTCATCATACCTAGTTCAGTCTCCAGGTTCAATAGATGCCATGTCTCTTTATTCCTCAAGGCCTTATTGTGGTATTAGTTTATATGGATGATCTCATCATAACCGGGGATGACAAGGAGGGGTATTCACTCCACTAATGCCTTTCTTAACTCTACATTTGATATTAAGGATCTTAGAGAGTTGAAGTACTTCCTGTTGGATCGCCTAGGATCTAGGGTTCGTTATATTGAAATTACCAACCTCGTTCTTATCTTGAACTGGCAGCGGAATGATTGGTGACGAGATCAGTAAGCGACTCAGATGCTTCGCCTCTACCAGATACACACGCACACAAACCTGGAAAGCCGGGATGCTAGTGCCGGATCTTTGGGATTTCTCAGTTTTTGGTGTTTCTGCTTTCTCTGTCAAGAAAAAGACGACGGCTACCGTTCTAGGTCGAAACTCATTGTTTTTATTAAGACCTAGAATCACTCAAAACGGGACGACTCGTTTAAGTCATAAAATCGAAACGTCTGTTTCGAAACCCGATCTGTGTCGACCGACACACATACTGTGTCGATCGACACACCACCATATACTCGATATTAATGTGTATCCAATACACATCAACATGATCATTACCACAATGATCATTCCCATATTTAAGCTTCCAGTTTGCTTAGGTGTGTGACCCTATAGGATATCATATAATACTGGCAGTAAGTCTACAACTTACAGATTGCAAGAGGCTTCTAGCAAAACATTGCAACCGCCCAGTATTATACGAATGTTTGATCTCGACATACAACTATCATCAGGAGTGAGTACAAGTGTGATTTCAGGACACTATCCCAACAATCTCCCACTTGTACTGGAATCATCAATTCCTATAATCCTTTTGTCACTATATCTCTATTTGACATAAGGCAAGATTGGTGTCATCCTTATTTAGCCAATATCGTGTTTTATCGAACTCCTGATCTATACTGAACAAGACAAACAACTGAACTACAATTCGTTTGAGTGCGGCCACACATTTTCTCAGTATTAAATCTTCGATAGGCCCTGAGATATTTATCTCCCGTTATTCAGGAGGGACAAATCCCTTCTTGTTCCATCCCTGTCTCAACACACACTTCATGATACACCTGAGAAGTGCCATTATAGCCGCCAGTTACGGGTCGACGTTTGACAAGGTCTAAGCGCACCAATTCATATGTAAGAAAACATGATGAACTTAGGTCTAAGGACTATACTCTATAGTCGTAATGAGAATCTCTCATGACACATATATAACTATCTTGGAGACTTCTCATTAGCGGGTCACGTCCGATCATATGTTCATCAACATATATCTATGTGACTGACTGTGATAATCATATCATTGACTCCATGAAACTTAGTCAACAGTCATCTCACAATCTAATCTCTCGCGGTTGTCATTGTCCCACTTTGACAACCTCGACTAGGGACACATCATAATTTATGTCATCTATAACTTATAGGGTTCCATGATCAAGTCCTCAACTTGATGACCTATAATATGGCATAAACTTATTTTGGGACCATTATTTAGATCACAATAAATAATGCTGAAATCAAATTTCAGTAAACATATCCAAAAGTATGTTTGCAAGAACATCTTAATATAACTAAAATAAAACCACAAAACTCCCACTAGAATCAAGATTACATCTTAAGATCTCTAATGCCTACAGCAGTCGTATGACTCTCATGCTTAGGCCTTGGGAGTGGCTTAGTCAGAGGATCAGCGACATTCTCGTCCGTCGGAACTCGGCTGATCTTCACATCACCTCTATTGACGATATCACGAATCAGGTGATATCTCCTCTCTACGTGTTTGGACTTCTGGTGTGACCTGGGTTCTTTCGCCTGAGCAATGGCTCCATTGTTGTCACAAAATAAAGCCACTGGCTCCAAGATACTAGGAAACACACAAAGTTCAGTCATGAACTTCTTGATCCAAACAGCTTCCTTTGCCGCTTCTGAAGCAGCAACATATTCAGCTTCCGTCGTGGAATCAGCTTTGGTATTCTGCTTAGAGCTCTTCCAGCTCACTGCACCGCCATTTAGACAGAAGACATATCCAGACTGTGATCGGAAATCGTCTCTGTCCATCTGAAAACTCGCATCGGTGAATCCATTCACCACAAGTTCTTCACTTCCTCCATATACCAAGAACTTGTCCTTAGTATGTCTCAAATATATGAGAATATTCTTGACAGCTGTCCAGTGATCTTCACCTGGATCAGATTGGTATCTACTCGTCATGATTAGCGCGTAAGCTACATCTGGACGAGTGCAGAGCATGACATACATGATAGATCCTATTGCAGAAGCATAAGGAATCATATCCATGCGTTCTCGCTCAGCATGTGTCGCCGGACACTGCTTCTTGCTGAGGCTAATGCCATGAGACATTGGTATGAAGCCCTTCTTGGAATCTTGCATCTTGAATCTGTGCAACACCTTATCAATATAAGTGTCCTGGCACAATCCAATCAGCCTATTCGCTTTATCTCTGTAGATTCTGATTCCAAGGATGTAGGCGGCTTCTCCCATGTCTTTCATGGAAAAACAACTTCCGAGCCAAGTCTTAACAGACTGAAGCAACGGAACGTCATTACCGAGAAGAAGTATGTCATCGACATACAGTACAAGAAACACAATTCCGCTCCCACTAGTCTTCTTGTATACACACGGTTCTTCCTCGTTCTTGATGAAACCAAATTGTTTTACTGCTTTATCAAAACGAAGATTCCAACTCCGTGATGCTTGCTTCAATCCATAAATGGATTTACGAAGCTTGCATACCTTCCCAGCATTTTTAGGATCTACAAAACCCTCAGGCTGTGTCATATACACATACTCTTCCATAATTCCATTCAGGAAGGCGGTTTTGACATCCATCTGCCAAATCTCATAATCATAATAAGCGGCAGTTGCTAGAAGAATCCGAATGGATTTAAGCATAGCGCCTGGGGAATAGGTTTCATCATAGTCAATACCATGAATTTGCTTGAAACCTTTAGCCACCAACCTAGCTTTGTAAATTTGGACATTGCCATCCACGTCAATCTTCTTCTTGAAGATCCATTTACACTCAATGGCTTTTGCACCATTAGGTAAATCGACCAAGGACCATACTTGGTTTTCTGACATGGATCCCATTTCGGATTTAGAGGCTCCAAGCCACTTTTCGGAGTCCGGGCCCATCATTGCTTCCGCGAAGTTTGCAGGTTCGTCACTTTCAATAATCATCAGATCCTTGGAATCGGTCACAAGAAACCCACAGTATCTCTCGGGTTCGTGACGGATCCTTCCCGATCTACGAACTTCAGGCTCCAAAGGCGTGGGCTCCACAGAACTTTGTGGATCCAACTGCTGCTCTTCCTCAGCAGGTTGAGCAGTCTCCTGTGCATCTTGAATTTCTTCGAGATGTACTTTAATCCCACTGTTTTTCTTAGAAATAAATTCCCTCTCAAGAAAAGAACAGTCCCGAGCAACAAATACCTTGTTCTCAAATTGGTTGTAAAAGTAGTATGCCTTGGTTTCCCTAGGATAACCAACGAAGTAGCATTTATCTGATTTGGGTGCTAGCTTGTCAGAGATTACACGTTTGACATAAGCCTCACAACCCCAAATCTTTAGGAAAGACATACTAGGAATGTTCCCAGTCCACAATTCATGTGGGGTCTTTTCCACTGATTTAGATGGCACCCTATTTAGTGTAAACGCAGACGTTTCTAGAGCGTATCCCCAAAAGGATAATGGAAGATTTGAATGACTCATCATAGACCGAACCATATCCAATAAGGTTCGATTCCTCCTCTCTGACACTCCATTCCATTGAGGTGTTCCAGGAGGAGTGAGTTGTGAAAAAATTCCACATCCGCTCAGATAGTCACTGAACTCTTGGCTCAAGTATTCTCCTCCGCGATCCGACCGCAGAACTTTGATACTTTTGCCAAGTTGGTTCTGTACTTCATTCTTGAATTCCTTGAATCTATCAAAGGATTCTGACTTATGTCTCATCAAATAGACGTAGCCATACCTACTGAAGTCATCAGTAAAGGTAATGAAGTACTTGTAATTTCCTCTGGCAACAGTGCTCATTGGCCCACATACATCAGTATGAATAAGACCCAACAAATCACTGGCCCTTTCAGTCTGTTTGTTGAAAGGGGCTTTAGCCATTTTGCCCATCAAGCAAGATTCACATTTCTCACATGATTCAAAATTAAATGAGCCTAGAAGCCCATTTAGATGGAGCCTTTGGATCCGTTTCTCATTGATGTGGCCTAAATGACAATGCCATAAGAAAGTCGGGTTTTCGTCATTTGACTTAAACCGCTTTGTATTTATGTTAAAGACATGCATTTCTTGGTTTAATATATATAACCCATTATCTAATGGGGCGCTACCATAATACGTACCATCACGATTAAAAGAACAAACTTTATTCTTAACAGCAAAATCAAAACCTTCCAAATCCAAAACGGAAACTGAAATTATGTTTCTGCTAATCGCGGGTACAAAGTAGCAATTATTCAATACTAAAACCATGTCAGAAGGTAAAGACAAATCATAAGTGCCTACGGCCAGTGCAGCAACCTTAGCTCCATTCCCGACCCGTAGCTCCACTTGTCCTTTCCTCAGCGTTCTACTGTTTCTTAGTGCCTGCACATCAGTACAAATATGAGCACCGCAGCCGGTATCCAATACCCACGAAGTAGAACTAGGAGTCATAACATTAAGTTCGATAACATAAATACCTGAATCTGACGCATCATACGTCTGCTTCAGTGTCTTGTAATCTTCCATGAATTTCTTGCAGCCTCTCTTCCAATGCCCTAGCTGCTTGCAGTAGTTGCATTTATCCTCAGGAGAAGGCCCAGATTTGGGCTTGGGCTTGGGCTTGTCTTGACTCTCAGTCTGGACAGCCTTAGCCTTTCCCTTATCCTTACCAGGTTTCTTAAACCTTTTACCCCCTTGTACCATCAGTACATTGGGAGTAGCCTTCTTGAGATTCGGCTCTGCTGTCTTCAGCATACCGTGCAACTCCGTCAATGTCTTAGTCATGTTTTTCATGTTGTAGTTCATGATGAACTGATCAAAACACGACGGTAAAGACTGCAGAATCATGTCAGTGGCTAGCTCCTGGCTAATGGCACAGTCCAGTTTCCCCAGGTTATCAATGTAACCCATCATTTTAAGGACATGAGGACTCACTGGACTGTCCTTAGCCAGCTTGCAATCCATGAGATATTTAACCGTCTGGTATCTCTCTGTGCGAGCTTGCTCCTGAAACAAAGCTTTCAGGCTGTTAATCATCTCAATCGGTGACATCACGTTCTCATATTGCTTCTGCAGCTCAGAGTTCATAGTCACCAGCATTAGACAATTAACGTCTTTGACATCAGCTGAATGCTTATCCCAAGCATTCTTATCTGCCTGCGTGGCATTGGAACGTGGCCTCTCGGGGAGAACTCTTGTAAGAACATATTCCTTGTTCTCCTGCCTGAGAACTATTCTCAGGTTCCGATACCATTCCAAGAAATTAGATCCATTTAGCTTGTCCTTTTCAAGGACGGATCTCAGCGAGAAAGTGTTGATGTGAGTTGAGACAGACATAGTTGTAATTAAAAGAGGCAGAGATTTTAGTTATAATTTTCAAGGAAATGAGAATTCTTATCTAATAAGAAAACTCGCATTGTATTCAAAACTATGTTTCCTCAGATGAATACAATGAGCCAAGATCCATACTTCACCAAAATCTGAGTGGGCGACTCGCCATCACCCAAACTTTAGTTATCTAGGTAAGCAAATCATTGCTAATTGTACCCAGTACAACTCTTGGTCGCAGATGAGACAATCCATGTCTAATCCACTCTGATGTCTCTGAGCCCAGAACTTCTGATAGCCCAGTCAAGTAAAACCAATCTCTTCAGTCTTGTGATCACTGACAGTCGCACTGCAAGTCTATCAATGATCACTTGCCTTACTCATGTAGTTGTGGATACCAAGGACTCCAAGGCTATCCAACAACAAAACAAGTCTTGACAGTAGACAAGATCGGGCAAGACATCAAGATCACTTGATATTTATTTGAGGAAATGAACTATTTAATCTTGATGTATATCCAATATACATCCAAGAATATTTTAAGTTTCTTATAATATCTAGATTTATTATGTTTAGGTTTAATCTAGAACTTAGGAATAAATTTGGTCCGGTATCTGCAAATTGAGGTCCTGCCTACAAGTCTGCGAGTGGTGTGTCGATCGACGCATCCTTGCATCGGTCGACACAACCTAATTTAAACCGGACTTCGATAACCGGTCAAACCGGATCGAATTTCTCTAACCGGTTCAATTAGGGTCCGGTTTAATGGTCCATGTCGATCGTCACACAATACTGTGTCGATCGACATGACCTAACCAGAAACAAATTTTCCGGTTCAATCCAATTGAACCGGGTCGATAACCGGTAAATCTAATTTAACCGAAATCAACCAATTAAACCGGTTCTTAACCAATTGAGATAACCAGTCCAATCTAATTGAAGCGGTTCATCCAATTAAACCGATTTAATCAAATTAACCATGCGAGATAACCGGTTCAATCCAATTGAACCGATCTATCCTTTCGCATTGCCTGTGTCGACCGACACACCCAGTGTATCGAACGATACAGTACGAAAACGGATATTCGATCATTGATCGAAAACCCTAAAAAAAGTTTTTACGCGTTTTCGCTGTGTGTCGACCGACACACGCTTTGTGTCGTTCGACACTCTGCGAAAACACAGACATCGTATTTTCAACAGAGGCTTTAATCCGAGATTAACATCATGAAAACGCGATTTATCAAGCATCAATCTATTCAATTACATCAGTTTTCGAATTAAATGCTTCAGATTCAATATACTAAACCCTAACAAGCTCTGATACCACTGTTGGATCGCCTAGGATCTAGGGTTCGTTATATTGAAATTACCAACCTCGTTCTTACCTTGAACTAGCAGCGGAATGATTGGTGACGAGATCAGTAAGCGACTCAGATGCTTCGCCTCTACCAGATACACACGCACACAAACTTGGAAAGCCGGGATGCTAGTGCCGGATCTTTGGGATTTCTCAGTTTTTGGTGTTTCTGCTTTCTCTGTCAAGAAAAAGACGACGGCTACCGTTCTAGGTCGAAACTCATTGTTTTTATTAAGACCTAGAATCACTCAAAACGGGTCGACTCGTTTAAGTCATAAAATCGAAATGTCTGTTTCGAAACCCGATCTGTGTCGACCGACACACATACTGTGTCGATCGACACACCACCATATACTCGATATTAATGTGTATCCAATACACATCAACATGATCATTTCCACAATGATCATTCCCATATTTAAGCTTCCAGTTTGCTTAGATGTGTGACCCTATAGGATCATATAATACTGGCAGTAAGTCTACAACTTACAGATTGCAAGAGGCTTCTAGCAAAACATTGCAACCGCCCAGTATTATACGAATGTCTGATCTCGACACACAACTATCATCAGGAGTGAGTACAAGTGTGATTTCAGGACACTATCCCAACACTTCCTTGGGCTTGAAGTTTGCAGATCACGGAAGGGTTTGTTTCTTTCTCAAAGGAAGTATACCTTAGATCTCTTGAAACGGGAAAGCTTGGCTCAAAACCAGCAAAGAAACCTCTTGAAGATGGCTACAAGGTCAATCGAAAGGGGGATAAATCGGATGAGAAGCACAAAGATGTTTCTATATATATACAACTTGTTCGGAAACTTCTCTATCTCACACTCACAAGACTGGACCTTTGTTTTGCGGTGAACCAAGTGAGTCAACACATGCAAGAACCAACAGTTTACCATTGGAGTATGGTTGAAAGAATCTTAAGGTATCTCAAGGGAAGTCCAGGTCAAGAAATAAGGATGGGAAAGAGTAGCAACACTGAAATCGTTGGCTATTGTGATGCGGATTGGGCTGGTGATAGGATTGATAGAAATTCTACAACTGGCTGTTTCACATTCCTTGGAGGTAACTTGGTGACTTGTGATATATCATGTTTTTTACCTGTTTAAGCCGTGATATAAGTGTGTTTTAGAGTCTTTTGTCGTATCTTTGGAGTCATTACAGGTGTTTATTAGGTACATGCACCTTTGGAGGATTATTTGACATATTGGAGCATTTTGGGAAAAATGAGGAGCTTAAGCCGAGAGAGCTGATTTTACTATCTGTGGACGACCCATGCAACGATCGATGCATCATTGGCATCAATCGACGCAGCTCTGCGCCATCACATTAATGAAGACTTTGGAAAATTGCAGTTTTGCCCCAGAAAGTTCCAGTATTTGTGAAAAGACCCCAAGCGTGATTAAGGCTTTATAATTAGGTTTTTGGTGTTTTGTTTTAGAGACGCATTCGTACTATTAGCTTTTGAGAGAGAGACCTAGAGACTGGTCGTGCTTGTCTGATTTCCTGAGAACTCCCTAGACTTGACGCTTTTAGTACTTGCTTCACAAAACCGTTCTTGCTACTGATTTACTTTCTGTTTAGTTATTTATTTTCTGATTAGTATCACCTACCTTAACTTGACATTATATAGTCTATCGTAAGATTTCTTGAGTCTCTGTGGATTCGACCCCTAGATACTACATTTGCCTGTGCACTTGCAGTTGAACTTAGGGAAGTAAACTCTGAGCATATCAAATTGGAAAACAAAGAGGCAAAAGGTTGTGTCTTGCTACAGTGCGGAAGCGAAATATAGAGCTATGAGGAAGCTAATTAGTAAATTGACTTGGCTCAAAAGCTCTTCTTAAAGACTTTGTTATTGCGCAAGAAAGACCGATCACCATGCACTGTGATAACAAGCCTCAACCCACATTGCCACTTGTTCCATGAAAAAACCAAGCATATTGAGATTGACTGCTATAAGGTTCGTGAAAAATTGAAGAAGGGGTGATCCTCCCATGCTACACAAGAAGTAAGGATCAATTGGCAGACATCTTCACCAAGGCCACGAGTCTAAAGGTTTGCAATAATATTTATAGAAAACTAGGACTTATGGATATCACACACCCTTGATTTCATGTTCTCTAGATCATGGACATCACACTCTTTTTTCCCTTAACATAGTTTTCGCCCAAGTTGTTTTCTGTGTTAAGATTTTTAATGAGGTGATACTTCATTTGTTCCAAGCTTAGCCTTCTTATTTTCTCTACGGCTAAGCTTGAGGGGGAGTATTGATCAAGACTATCCAATGTCTTGTGCATTTTATCATTTAGCCAAACTTCAACATTCGGACTGCCAGACTTCAGAAACACTGAGTCAGACTTCAAACTGCTCTCCAGACTTCAATCTGCTCTCCAGACTTCAGAATGAGAGCACAATCCATACAAATCCATACAGAAGTTCAACGGCTCTAATTTGAATTATATGACCGTTTTGGGTCATCTCTCTCTTCTATCAATTTGTAAACCTTTATAAGAGTGTTGTAAATAGAATATAATCAATACACACATTGCAGATTTATTATCTCCACATTCTTTCGAAATCTCTCTAATCTTTTTTTCTCTAATTCTCTCAATACTCTTAAATTCTTTCAATCTACTGGATTGCATATGACCAATTTTCATTTTGTTATCTAATGGTGTTCCAAATAATAAGAGTTAGCGTTTTGTAGGTTGTTATAAAAAGGAATCAAAGTGTTCATAAAACATAAATTTTCTTTGCAACATACTACATATTTTGCAAAATGCCCTGTATGAGGAGGGAATCAATCAGCAGCTGAATGCAAGGATTACTTCAATAAACAATTGAAACCAACAAGGGGGAAGGGTTAAGGATTTACCCGGTGTGAGATATAACATTGTTCGAGGAACCCTAGATGCTGTCGGAGTAAAGGATCGTCAACAAGGGCGTTCTAGTGCGTTGTAGATTCTTATCCAAGACTTGTATCATTTGATGATGCCATGTGAATCGCTAGAAACATGTGAAGTGTATGGCTAACCCAATAACGAAAGTTTCGTAAGGGGACTGAAGCCGGCTACCATTAGACAAAAGATCTTCTTTCAAAAGAGATTCGATTCGGAACTCTTATATGTCCAAGGTTCAATATTGAAATAATTTCAGAGGTTTTCCCTAACTTTGTCCGTGTCAACAAACAATTCGAAATGCCTTTTCTAGACTAGTATACTCTAGATCC
>CM058237.1:89505833-89589498 GCA_030180135.1 Orychophragmus violaceus
TCGACACCTTTCTCTGTTTCGGACAGTGAACTCTATCTCTCGGCCAATCACTCCAAAAATCTCCAAAAAGCTCCATTATCTCCAATTTAGCTCCAAACCTGATTATACCTGTAAAAGACTCTAAAAGAACACAAAAGACACTAAAAATACAACTATATCATGGCATAAAACCGGTAAAAACCATGATATATCAACTCCCCCACACTTAGCCTTTGCTTGCCCTCAAGCAAAACATAGAACTAAAGCTTGGTGAAGAGGTTTGAAAACTCTTCAGAAACTCATTTCATCCTAGAAGCTACAATACTCAGATTCCCCTTAGTAAACCACTGAAAGAATCAATCACAGGATATCAAGACCAACATGTACTTCCCCCACACTTAGCAATTGTCCTAGGTAAACTCCACAATCACATTCAAGCATTCAAATTCTCCCTACCGACTTCTGCAAGTATTTAAGTGTGGTCTTACCTAAGGAGTATCGATCAAAGGGCACATGGATTCTTACCTTATCAGCTCTAGACCACCATACTACCTTTCTCTAGTCCCTTTCTTCTCTTTCCCTTCTTTAACAACTGATTTTTCCCCATTGGGTATCATTTTTTTTTTATCAGTGTTCTTCCCGTTATGGGGTGTACTTTGGACACATTCCATGGATCACATGAGAGAAAATAGTGTTTGCTACCATTCCCATGACCACTTCGGAGTTACTAACTCATCCTCAGTTTATTATTTTTTTTTACTTTATAGAAGGGGAGAAGGGAACTAAATAGGATAGGTTGACAGGCTGTGTCAGAACTAACAAGGGAATCCGACACAAAGTATACCAAGCCCTTAGGTGAGAAATCTAAGTCAGTATTAAGTTGAAGTCAGTAAAAGGATCCTCTGATACCTGAAGTGATGTGGGTGTTCCCAGTAGGTTGATCTGTGATGGGGTTTTCTAATAGTCAGAGATAGATCCTGCAACTTCATCCCAATGGTTACTTAAGTTCCTGCAAGTCTTGTAAATCTTCTCAGAAAATCATAGTTTCTTACTTAAACAATTTTGACTCAATAAAACAAATTTTTTTTGAAAAACGGAATGACTCTTAAGAAAACAGAAAACAAAAGTCAGTAGCACCTCCCCCACACTTAAGACACACTGTCCCTAGTAGTGTCCAGCGACGGATCGGTAAAAAGAAAATAAAAAAAATTGAAAAGGTGAAATTATGTCTGTCGGGTTACCTCTGTCGCTCATGCATCGACCGGTACACTAAGTGCATCGACCGTTACTTGGCGATTTTCGTGTATGGTCGATCGTTGCTCAAGAGCGCAACAATCGCTGCAATGTGATTCCTTTCGTGCTGTGACGATCGACACAGAAGTGCGTCGATCGTTGCACTGCGATTTTGTCCGAGACCTGCAAACATAAACTCACCAAAAACAAAAACAAACGTAAAATCCTAACAAAAACACCAAAAATTAAGTAGAAAAACATCAGTACCTAATGGTGGGTTGCCTCCCACCCAGCGCTTGTTTAAGGTCAATAGCTTGACCGGACGGGTGGGAATTTTCAGGTACCAGGAGGTCCTGACAGAGACTTTTTCTGTCTCTGTTCAAGTCTCCTCATCCAAAGTGGTGAGTAGGCTGTTGCGGAATGCTCATGCCCAAGAAAAGATGGAGTGAAATGTGCTCCAGGATCTATAACCATAGTATTATCCGGCTGCTCAAAATCTGCGTCCCTTATGGTGAATGTCTGCCCATCTATCAGTGGCTTTCGCAGCTTATCCATCTCATAGTGCAGTGGTTCATCTCCCAGATGGAGGTCTATCAAGCTGTTCCTAACATCAATCAACGCTCCTGCTGTAGCCAAAAAGGATCTCCCAAGCAATAATGCTTCATCCGGATCACAGTCATATCTCAGCACAAGGAAGTCCGTTGGAACTAAGTAGTTTCCAACTCTCACCGGAATGTCCATAAGGAGTCCTTCAGGAACTCGTATGGACTGATCAGCTAGGACAAGAGAAGTCCTAGTAGGAGTAAAATCCAACATACCCAGCTTCTCTGGCACAGAGTAAGGCATCAAACTTCCAGCAGCTCCTAAATCACACAGAGAACGCCTAAAGCTATCCTCAAAGATAGAACAATCCAGCACAAAGACTCCAGGATCAGGCAGCTTCTTCGGGACCTTAGTTAGCAGAACATCACTAATATGCTGAGGAACTATTATCACCCAGTCTTTCAGATCATCATCCAGAGGCAACATCTTGTTTAAGTACCTCTGCACACATGGATGATAAGGTGGATCATCAGAAGTTGGAATTTCTTCCAATTCTTCACCATTCCCTTCTAATTTCTTCAGCTCTTCAATCTCTTGCCTAATCACTTCAGACACTGAGGAGTGTTGTCTAAAAATCTGTTCGTAGATCTCCTGTTGAGTAATCTCAGAGGCTCCATTGAACAGGCGATCAAGCTCCAAGTCAGCATCTATGCCATTATCATCCGACAGTTCTGTCTGTTCACGCCCTGCAACGACCGACACTAAGGGTGTGTTGATCGTTGCCATCCCGACTGGTGTATCGATCGACACAGATGTTGCATCGATCGACGCACTGCAGTAGATTTCACCCGAGAGTTTTTCACAGATATCCGAAAATTCTTGTTCTGTCACCAACTCAGCTGTACTTAGCTCAAATCTTTCACCTAGCTGAGATCCATCATTAATGTACACATACCAGGCCTTAACATGAGTGTCTGCCACTCCTTTTCCCTTCAGTGAGCTGGACATCTGGTTCACCTGAGTGTCCAACTGCTTCAAGTGAGTACTCATAGACTCAAACTTCCCATTGAGGTCTTCATAGACAGCGTCCAACTTCTTGTTGCAGTCCACAGAAATCATGTTCTGACTCTCAATCAGTTGTTCCATCATAGCCTCCATTTTGCTCTCATGGGCTGTAGGTGCAGGAGGAGTCTGATAGGATGTAGATCCATAGATTCTCTGAGTACCTTGTCCATAGGTCTTCTGAAAACCACCAGTCTGTCCTCCATTGGAGAATCTGTTCCCCTGTTGATTACTAAATCTATTACCTTGGAAACCAGAACCTCCTATCAAATTCACATCTTCTTCCTGAGTGTCCTCCTCAGTCTGAATCACCTCTACATCTTGGGCAAAGTGGACAGCTTTCTTACTTGTCAGGAGATTGTAAACTGTGTCTAATCTGGATCTTATATTAGCTATATCAGAATTCTCTACAGTTCCACCAGATTTCTTCCTCCTTTCATCCATTGTCTTGCAACTATTGCAGCCAATCAGGTTCTCAATCAACTGCTTAGCTTGTGTAGGAGTTCTGGTGTTGAAATTAGCATTACTGGAATTATCCAGCGCAGTCTGATAAGGGAGATCTATGCCTCTGAAGAAGATACCAATCAGCTGTACTTCTGTGAATCCATGGTGTGGACAGTCACGCTGATACTGCTTAAATCTCATCCAGACAGTCTTCAAGGGCTCCACAGCTCCTTGGGAAAAAGTGAGTATGTCCTGTCTGGACTGGTCTGAACGCGCATCATCATAAAAGTGACGCAGGAACTCACTCTTTAAGGCTGCCCATGTAGTATACTGACCAGGTGCCAGTTGTCTCAGCCATGCACTAGCGTCTCCAGCAAGACTGTGCGGAAATAGCTTAAGGAACAGATAGTCCGGGCATACTCCTTCATACTTCATACCAGTGACTATGTCCTCAAACTTGTCAATGTGATCCATAGGCTGCTCTGCTTGAAGACCATGAAAAGAAATCTGCCTCATCAGCTGGTAGTAGATGGTCTTGACCTCAAAATCATTCCTCTCAAAAGCAGGAAGCACTAGAGCCGCTCGGTTTGCATGAAACTCATCAGGTCTGTTGTAGTCAGCTAGTGTCCTCTCATGAACCACCATCTCTCTACCTTGGGCCCGTTCTTGACCCTGGTTCTGCTCCTGATGCTGTTGCTCAGGAGGATCAGGGATGACATTCCCTTCAGCATCAACCCGATGCCCAGCAGCATTGTACGGGTTGTTATCTCGGTCCCTCAGGGTACCTTCAGCATCTGGTATCAAGATCAGACGTTCTCGTACCATTCTCTCTCTCTTTTCTCTTCTGATAGTCCTTTCTAGACGTCCAAGTTCCTCTAGTCCGAGATTAACTAAGCTCGAGTTCGGATTACTTCGAGTTTTCTGCGTTGGCATAAACTGTCTGTAATCGTCCAGCAACGATCGATGCTATCAGTGCAACGATCGATTCAATCTCAAATCGCCTAGTGACGATCGACGCAAGGGATGCAACGATCGACGCAAGGCGAAAGTCGTACCTGCGACAGAAAGAAACAGAGAAAAAGTTAGCAAAATATAAAAACAAAACGAAAAAGCAAAAACAAAAAGAAAAATTTCTAGTAAAAACCCTAAGTTCGGTCCTATCGAAGACTCTAAGAGTCCCCGGCAACGGCGCCAAAAACTTGATAGGTTCTAAGTTTTACCCTATTCTAAACTGCAAGTGAACAGCAATGTCAAAGTAGTATATATGGTTATCAAATCCACAGGGACACTTGGTCTCAATAGATCAGAACAGTAGAGACTAATACTAGAAATAAGCAATGTGATTGAATTAAAAGCGGTGCGAGAAAGTAAATCAGTAGCAGAGATTAACGGTTGTGAAAGCAAGTAATTAAAAGCGTCAAGCCTAGGGTATTCTCAGGAAATCAGACAAGCAGACAGTTCATTCAGAAAGGATCTAATTAAGCACAGTTCTAGAACTCAAAACACAGATATAGAATTAACCAAATTCCTTTGCGATAATTCTCTAAGTCTAAGTGCAGCAAACCAAACTTTCGTTTGCGAGAACTAACAGATTAAACTAGCATTAATCCCAAGTTTGATATGTTCACAATTATCCTAAACCAAACTTCCGTTTGCGCAAAGTTTAATTGCCCAATTTAATTATTTCAGATTCCTAAACCCCACTTCCGTGACGTATTTAGCAACCTAAGATCTAGATTCTAATTGATCAGGTTAGAACTAGCTTTAAGCACAATTAAATTGAAGAACAGATATAGTTATGAATCCTTAACTGAATTTGAACAAGTCTAGCAAGTCATGAAATCCTATGTGAGAAACCCTAAACCTAACAAGGAATCTACTCAGACATAGATAATGAAAACATAATCATATGATGAATAAATTGCATAAAAGAATAAGAGTAAAAGTGGTTCGAAATCTTCTCCAAATACAGATGATGTAACAGGTTCAGATCAGCCCCAAAAGCTCTAAAAATCCTCTGCTCTTAATTATAAAAGCGTAATGTAAAGCGTATAAAGTGTATCTAATTAAAACACTAAAAACTCTATTATATAGGTATAATCTCGGCCAGGGGCTTCTATGTAAATATCAGGAACTTCTGGATCAAAGTGCAATATCTTGATTCTTCTAAACCGCCGAGTTTTGGCCCATCTCGCTGGTGCATCGATCGATGCTAGAGTGCAACGATCGACACCTTTCTCTGTTTCGGACAGTGAACTCTATCTCTCGGCCAATCACTCCAAAAATCTCCAAAAAGCTCCATTATCTCCAATTTAGCTCCAAACCTGATTATACCTGTAAAAGACTCTAAAAGAACACAAAAGACACTAAAAACACAACTATATCATGTCATAAAACCGGTAAAGACCATGATATATCAAACATGCCACTGAAAGACTCTACTGAGACAAAGATGGGCTGTCAAGAACGTAGAGGAGGTAGGATGGTCAGTTGGTCAGATCTAGTATGGATCGTACATGGACGGTAGTTGGATTCGGCGGCTCTCCTAGGGTTCCCACGTCTGGGATTGATCCCTGGGGAAGAGGATCAAGTTGGCCCTTGCGAACAGCTTGATGCACTATCTCCCTTCAACCCTTTGAGCGAAATGCGGCAAAAGGAAGGAAAATCCATGGACCGACCCCATCGTCTCCACCCCGTAGGAACTACGAGATCACCCCAAGGACGCCTTCGGTATCCAGGGGTCGCGGACCAACCATAGAACCCTGTTCAATAAGTGGAATGCATTAGCTGTCCGCTCGCAGGTTGGGCAGTAAGGGTCGGAGAAGGGCAATCACTCATTCTTAAAACCAGCATTCGAAAGAGTTGGGGGGGAAAGCTCTCCGTTGCTGGTTCTCCTGTAGCTGGATCCTCTAGAACCACAAGAATCCTTAGTTGGAATGGGATTCCAACTCATCACCTTTTGAGATTTTGAGAAGAGTTTCTCTTTGGAGAGCACAGTACGATGAAAGTTGTAAGCTGTGTTCGGGGGGGGGGGGGGGAGTTCTTGTCTATCGTTGGCCTCTATGGTAGAATCAGTCAAGGGCCTGATAGGCGGTGGTTTACCCTGTGGCGTATGTCAGCGGTTCGAGTCCGCTTATCTCCAACTCGTGAACTTAGCCGATACAAAGCTATATGATAGCACCCAATTTTTCCGATTCGGCAGTTCGATCTATTATTTTTCATTCATGGACGTTGATAAGATCTTTCCATTTAGCAGCACCTTAGGATGGCATAGCCTTAAAGTTAAGGGCGAGGTTCAAATGAGGAAAGGCTTACGGTGGATACCTAGGCACCCAGAAACGAGGAAGGGCGTAGTAAGCGACGAAATGCTTCGGGGAGTTGATAATAAGCGTAGATCCGGAGATTCCCGAATAGGTTAACCTTTTGAACTGCTGCTGAATCCATGGGCAGGCAAGAGACAACCTGGCGAACTGAAACATCTTAGTAGCCAGAGGAAAAGAAAGCAAAAGTGATTCCCATAGTAGCGGTGAGGGAAATGGGAGCAGCCTAAACCGTGAAAACGGGATTGTGGGAGAGCACTAAAAGCGTCGTGCTGCTAGGCGAAGCGGTGGAGTGCCGCACCCTAGATGGCGAGAGTCCAGTAGCCGAAAGCATCACTAGCTTATGCTCTTACCCGAGTAGCATGGGGCACGTGGAATCCCGTGTGAATCAGCAAGGACCACCTTGCAAGGCTAAATACTCCTGGTTGACCGATAGCGAAGTAGTACCATGAGGGAAGGGTGAAAAGAACCCCCATCGGGGAGTGAAATAGAACATGAAACCGTAAGCTCCCACTTTTGATTATTCTTAAAAAAATATTGGATTTTTAAACAGAAAGAGAAAGATGGTGTACAAAGGCAATAGAAGATTGATTCCGTAATGACTGGACTCTGGGACGGAAGGATTCAAACCTCCGAACAGCGGGACCAAAACCCATTGCCTTACCGCTTGGCTACGCCCCATTTTGATTTTTATTCAAGACTACTAAAAGAGTAATATTGCTATTGGTTGTTTGTCAATTCAATTTAAGCCCAAATTAAATATAGATTACATTGGTACTATAGTTTTGACACGTGTAGATAGCAAATCAAACTTACTTTATTGATCATTACATAGAATTTAGAATCGAAGATAAAAAAACGTAAAAATAAATAACCAACCAAAAAGCAATACCGAAGCGGAACTTGATTTATTTCTCAAAAGGTATTCGCGTTTTCAATTGCGATGGAATTGTTTTTTTAATCAAAAAATTCTCAATAATGTAAGCCAACTTTGCTTTTTTGGGAGGCGTTCCTCAGAGGTTAACCCTAGTTGATTCTGCACTCCCTAATTTATGGAGTCTCAGAACCCAATTATTCATGATTGACCAAATCATTAAGATAAAGAATATCCAAATACCAAACCCGCACTCGATATAGGATCATCTAGATATCCCTTCAACACAACATAGGTCGTCGAAAGGATCTCGGAGACCCGCCAAAGCACGAAAGCCAGGATCTCTCAGAAAATGAATTCCTATTCGAAGAGTGCATAACCGCATGGATAAGCTCACACTAACCCGTCAATTTGGGATCCAATTAGAGATTTTCCTTGTGGGATATTGGTAAGGAATTGGAATGTAATAATATCGATTCATAATGGATTCATATCGATACAGAAGAAAAGGTTCTCTATCGATTCAACAAGTGATGTACTTATGAGAAAGCGATAGAGAAAGAGAAAAAAAAAGCGAAGATTTCACATAGTGATTTTTTTTATCAAAAATAAATCTGATTAAATTTATTTTGTATCCTTCGCTCAATGAGAAAATGGGTCATATTCTATAGGATCAAATATATGGGACTTAAGAATGATGGAAGGGAATAAAATAAAAAAAAGAAATCAAATAAAGAAAGGCCGCTGCGGACACTCTTCTTTTGGGACCACGATGGGCCAACCCGTATGAGCCGCGGTCCATTGTAATTTGGTGAAACACTCGATTAATATATTGCTTGTGATGAAAAACAAACATAGAGGACGTGAAATGAAAAGCAAAGTGTTGCATATCTTTCTTTGACACATCGATAAATTGTAAAAATTCTTAAATCTGTGAAGTTGCTTATTTAAAAATTTATAATTGTAATTAGGTGGAACACTTTTAGATACATGGCATGGGATGGGGGAAAAACTAGAGGAAAAGAAAAGCAATCTGTGAAGTTGCTTATTTAAAAATTTATAATGGTAATTAGGTGGAACACTATTAGATACATGGAATGGGATGGGGAAAACAATTAGAGGAAAAGAACACCAAAATGCTGCTTAACTTTGACATAAACCTAAAGAGGAGGCGTTCCGAGAATTGAACTCGGGACCTCTCGCATCCTAAGCGAGAATCATACAACTAGACCAAACGCTCTTTTTGTTATTTCTGATTTCATTTAAGTGAAATTTGCTCAAATTGGTATTAATCTTTAGATAAATGACTATCTTAATATCCATTACACTAGTTTTACTAAGTTAGTGTTATGAATTAGTAAAATGACCTAATTACCCATAGCAAGATAGTTACCTTTTTTTGATAAACTAATTATTTTAAGAAAATTTAGAGTTATTTTTTTTACTAAACATAATATTTAAAAAACAATTAAAAAACACAACTATTTGTAAAATAATTTTTTTTTAAAGTAGATAAGAAAATGTTTTACCTTAACGATATAACCTAGGTTAACTAGTTTTTTTTACTAAGCACCAACTCAATCTCTCTCGCCGCAACTCACTTCCTCTCTCGCCGTCGTCTCTTTCCTCTCTCGCCGTCGTCTCCTTCCTCTCTCGCCGTCGTCTCCTTCCTCTCTCGCCGTCATCTCTTTCCTCTCTCGCCGTCATCTCCTTGCCGCCTCCGCCTAGTCGGAATCCGCAGGTTCGTTCGTTGACTTCTCGGACTTGTTCGATTTCTAACTTAAAATCAGCTCATCCCATTCACGTTGCATCTCCATTCCAGCTCTAGCTTTTCTCGCCGGCGTCTCCTTCCTCTCTCGCCGGCTCCGCCTAGTCGGAATCCGCAGGTTCGTTTTCTAATCTTCCCGGTATTTTTCGATTCTTCTAGGTCTTTTGCTATGTAAACTGATTTCGCAAAATCAGAGTAAAACTGTGTAATGTCTAGATTGTGTTGCTATTTGATTGTAGCTTCGGAATGACTCGTGTCCCTTTGATTAAAATTAGAGTAAAATCAGAGTAAAAGTCTTGTCCCTTTGATTGTAGCTTCGGATTGACTGTGTAATGTCTAGATTGTGTAAAATCAGAGTAAAATCAGAGTAAAACTCTTGTCCCTTTGATTGTAGCTTCGGATTGACTGTGTAATGTCTAGATTGTGTAAAATCAGAGTAAAATCAGAGTAAAACTCTTGTCCCTTTGATTGTAGCTTCGGATTGACTGTGTAATGTCTAGATTGTGTTGCTATTTGTTCCATTTAACGTCTAGGGTGATGATTGTTTTGCCAATACTGAGCGTAAAACTGATTTTAGCTTCTTTATCTAGGTGTGTTCTTTGTAGCTTGATCTTTTATCTCTTCTCTGCAGATTGTAGTATTGTTACTGATCTTGTTCAATGTTGTTAGTGTAGACATGGAGAAAGCAAATCAGAGTAAATATCCGCAGCGTTTGTTTCAAGACGGCAAGTATCCTACTCTGCCGCGAAGTCTGAATCACGGCAGTAGCTTAGAGCAGTTGCGAGGAGCGAAAAAACTTCTTGGTGATGATGCATGGAAGGATATGATAGAGTCTAAACTTGGGTGTGTTGCTAAGCTAGCTGAGAAGAAATTCATTTTCTGCGGGAGCACACTTTTCTACTTTCTCACACGGCAGTTGGATACTAAGAAGCAGATGGAAATTTGGAGTTTGATTGGCGATGATCCTCTGAGGTTTTCACTCTACGAATTTGCTAAAATAACCGGTCTAGACTGTGGTCAATATGGTGAGGATGGTGGAGTTGATCTCGATCACAGGGAGTTATGGGCTAAAATGGGATTGGCTGTTGGAGATGGACCACATTGGACAGACATGCTTCGGGTGCTGAAAATATGCGGGGTGGACACCAACTGAGAACATGAGTGTTGGTTTCTTATGCCTCCTCCATGTTGGAGTTTTTGGATTTCAAAGAGGTTCTAGGATCGAGTTGAAGTACGCGAAGAAGGCCTTAGATAAGAAGGTTTTTAATAGTTTCCAGTGGGGCCGTCTTGCATTTGATGTTCTGATCTCTTCCATCCGAAAAGCAAACCTTGCTGCTTCCTCGGTTACACTAAATGGATTCGTTCACGCAGTTAATGTTTGGGCTTACGAATCATACCCGAAGTTGGGAGAAATTCATGGTGGTAGAAAGATTGATGATGCGCTTCCTATACTTCGGTGGGGTGGATCACGCGCTCATTACGATGTTGATGATGTGATTTTCGCAGCTAAAAGTGAGAAGTATGAGGTACGTCTTGATTTCTAACATGTCATTTGGTGTTTACATTTTATGGAATTGTTTATAGTTTGCGGATTTTTCATCTGTTCTACAGGGAATTAACTACTGTGTTGTTTGCATATTAGTATGCTTGGGTTGGTCTAACAATGAATATGCATTTCAGGTTCGCAATATGGTAATGAAACCGAAGGAAGATATTTATCCCGACTGGGGGGATGAACCTGATGACGAGAGAGTGGATACACTGCTAGAAGACATCATCAACCAGAGATTGCAGGAGAAGGAGTGGACTTGGGAATGGCATGGAAGAGTTTTAGATGGTAAGAAACTCAAAGGCCCGGGTAATAAGAAGCGTGCAAGTAGTGAGCAGAATTCAAAAGGCGAGACCGCGGGTCCATCAAGTAAGAAAAATAAGACAGTGAAGATGAAGGGTGGTTGTGAGCACACTGGTGAGACGAGTTCCAATGCTGAAGTAGTCAATCTTCTGAAATCTGTCTTTGAGAAATTGGGTGAGATGGACAGCCACAATCGACAGCAGTTTTCTGCAATAGGTACAAGGTTTGTAGAAGTCGAGGACCAAATGGGTCTAATGAAAGGAGCTATACGTAGCTTGCAAAATGATGCCAAGGCGGAAGGGAAGAAACCGGTAATCCAGGAGGAAGTAGTGGAAGATACAAGTCATTCAAAGAATGTGGTAATTTTCGAATTCCCACCTTCTTGCTGTTTTTTTGTTATAGTTCTATTTGTTGCGGATTTACTTTGGAATTGCGGATTTATTTTAAAGTGTGCTTTTGTAGAAGCAGGCTGGAGTTGATGTCAATGGAGACAATGATGTTGAAAACAGTATACCAGACACTCCAGTAAGTAAAGTTTAATAATTCTTGATGAACTATTTCCTTAACTATTTCTTTGTACAGTACACAAATAAACATTTATGACTTTTTATGTAGGTTCCTACTGATTTAAATGGAGAAAAAGACAGGAAGGACAGTGCATCTGAAAACCTGGTATGAGAATGCTTTCTTTCTTTCTGAGTTTATAATTTTTTATCGTGAACTTCTGTTGATATGTTACTACTGATTGCAGTCTTGGTTAGAGAGACCTAGTCATGTGGAAAAAAAGCCAAAAGCGAAGAAGGCAAAGAAAACAGTTGTTGGGAAAAAGACTGGAAATTCAGAGAAATTGGTCAAGGTTAAAGTTGAGCCAGCAGAGAAGTTTGTGACACCGAAGAACAAGGGAAAGCGAAAGACAAAAGGTGTGAAACTTGTAATTCAAGATGTAGGCGATGAGGATAGCACAGAATTCGGAAAGCATTTGGACAAGCTAGCCACACAGCTGCACAAAAACAACGGAGATGCAGCCGAGGGACGGATCAAACTCTTGGCTAAGTCACAACTTGAACCATATGTCCCAAGCTCAGTCGTGAAGAGGATCATGTCAACCAAGGCAGCATTTGGAAAATTCCCAAGCGACTACGCGTATGACTGATAGGTGTATAGTTTTATCCCTATTCTACTGCAAGTGCACAGTTAATGCAATCGTAGTATATAAGGTATCGAATCCCACAAGGACTCTCAGTCACACAATAGATTATTAGTAGTTCAGATTAAATCAAGCGAAGCAGATGTGAAAACAGTAAACGAAATAGCAAAGTAAATCAAGTGAGTTTGTAAGCAAGAAGGCGAAGCGTTAGGTTTCAGGAGTTCTCAGGAAATCAGGAACGCAAGCAATCAATCTATCTAGATCTAATCAATAACTGTTCTAGAACTCAAACACTGATATAGAATTAACCAAATTCCTTTGCGATAATTCTCTAAGTCTAAGTGCAGCAAACCAAACTTTCGTTTGCGAGAACTAACAGATTAAACTAGCATTAATTCCAAGTTTGATATGTTCACAATTACCCTGAACCAAACTTCCGTTTGCGAACAGTTTAATTGCTTATCTAGGTTCTTTCCAGTTAAATTAACCAACTTCCGCTGAATTAATCAACCTAACATCATAATTCTGATTAGCTACTTCAGATTTAGCATTAAGAACAACCTAAACAAAGAACTAGCAGATATGAATCTCTACAGATTAATTAAGCTATAGTTCTCTGAAATCCCTAATGAGAATCCTTCAACCTAACAGGAGATCTACTCAGACATATTTATCGAGACAGAAGATATCATAAGTAGAAAACCAAATATCATATAATCAAATAAGAACTGGGGTTCAAAATCAAGTCTCTTTCGAGATCAGGATCAGCCCCTCAACTCTCTCTGAGTAAAACTTAACGTAAGAAAAAGCTTGTCAAAGCGTTGCCTAACAAGTGGCTGTAAAACCTAATTATCACCTAAAACACGTTTTGGGGCTTCTTTGTAAATATTAGGAACTTCTGGGCAAAACTGCAATTTCTTGATTCTTCTAAACCGCCGAGTTTTGGCCCATCTCGCTGGTGCATCGATCGATGCTAGGCATGCAACGATCGACACCTTTCTCTGTTTCGGACAGTGAACTCTATCTCTCGGCCAAATACTCCAATTAGCTCCAAAAAGCTTCATTATCTCCAATTTAGCTCCAAACCTGATTATACCTGTAAAAGACTCTAAAATATAGTAAAAGACTCGATAAATAACACATATACCATGGTTAAAAACCCTAAAATCCATGGTATATCAACTCCCCCACACTTAGCTCTTGCTTGTCCTCAAGCAAGACAAAGAACTAAATGTAGTCAAGAGGTTTGAAAACTTTCAAAAACTCATTTCATCCTAGAAGCTACAATGCTCAGATTCCCCTTAGTAAACCACTGAAAGAATAAATCACAGGATATCAAGACCAACATGTACTTCCCCCACACTTAGCAACTGTCCTAAGTAAACTTCACAATCACATTCAAGCATTCAAATTCTCCCTACTGACTTCTGCAAGTATTTAAGTGCGGTCTCACCTAAGGAGTATCGATCAAAGGGCACATGGATTCTTACCTTATCAGCTCTAGACCACCATACTATCTTTCTCTAGTTCCTTTCTTTTCTTTCCATTCTTTAACAACTGATTTTTTCCCCACTGGGTATCATTTTATTTTTTTTATCAGTGTTCTTCCCGTTATGGGGTGTACTTTGGACACATTCCATGGATCACATGAGAGAAAATAGTGTTTGCTACCATTCCCATGACCACTTCGGAGTTACTAACTCATCCTCAGTTTATTATCTTCTTTTTTTTTTACTTTATAGAAGGGGAGAAGGGAACTAAATGGGATAGGTTGACAGGCTGTGTCAGAACTAACAAGGGAATCCGACACAAAGTATACCAAGCCCTTAGGTGAGAAATCTAAGTCAGTATTAAGTTGGAGTCAGTAAAGGATCCTCTGATACCTGAAGTGATGTGGGTGTTCCCAGTAGGTTGATCTGTGATGGGGTTTTCTAATAGTCAGAGATAGATCCTGCAACTTCATCCCAATGGTTACTTAAGTTCCTGCAAGTCTTGTAAATCTTCTCAGAAAATCATAGTTTCTTACTTAAACAATTTTTGACTCAATAAAACAAAAAATTTTGAAAAACGGACTGACTCTTAAGAAAACAGAAAACAAAAGTCAGTAGCACCTCCCCCACACTTAAGACACACTGTCCCCAGTAGTGTCAAGCAAGGGATCGGTAAAAATAAAGAAAAATTGTTAATGGATGTTTTAGTTCTGTCGGGTTTTTACCTCTGTCGCAGTCAGGCATCGATCGTTGCACTAGGTGCACCGACCGTTGCTGTGCGATTTTCGTTGGGGATCGATCGTTGCTCAGGACAGCAACGATCGCTGCAGTGCGATTCTTTCGTATTGTGACGATCGACACAATGGTGTGTCGATCGACGCACTGCGTTTTCACGAACAGTCAGCAAGTTAGCAGGTTAGTCCGTCTGTTTTGTCAATTTTGATCCCTGCAAGCTGAAAACACTAGAAACAGAGTAAAACCGAAGCAACAAATGTATCTGATCAAGCATAACCATCCAAACATAATAGAATCCTAAGGAAAATAAGAAAATGCAAAAACAAAAGTGCAAGAAAAGATAAAAGTCAGAATACAGAACCGAAAGTCTGAATATGGAGGTCACTCTCACTCGCTAATATCATCTATCCCACCATACAGTGCATCGTCATCGGCTGCCTCAGCTGCGGGATCAGTGGCATCCTCTGGAGATCGTTGTCGACGATGTCGGTCAGGTACGGGCTGATGGATCTGTGGTGGCCTCCTGCAGCTGCAAGTACGCACGAAGTTCCAAAGAACTCGAAACATACCATCTGATCTCTCTCTCCACTCTGCCTCAGAGTATGCACCGTAAGCCATTGCAGGCTCTGGAAAGGGACCCACAACGTCGACTGGGGCAGGTGCTGGCGCAGGAGTAGGGGCAGCAGAGGTCGAAGCTCGTGAGGAAGGCTCTCCCAGCGGATGAGCCATAGTCGGAATCCCACGCTGCGCAGACTCAGGAGGCTGAAATCTCAGTGCCTCTAATGTGTCAATTTGTGTCCATCTGGCAGCAGGAAGCTCTATACCAGTCCTCCCAGTGGTCGGATCAGTGTAAACCCAAATGCGCCCCTCCTTGAGCCAGGTAGCGCTCTGCAAATGGCTGAGATCCAGGAACTCCCGCGCTGTATCACGCTCTGTGCCATGAAGAGGAATCCCACAATACTCACAAATGGGAGTAATTAAACTCCCTACCATCTCAGTACCAGCTCCATCAAACGGCTTCAGCTGCAGATCAACTAAATGCTGTGCGAAAATAGCTCCCAAGTTGAGACCCGCAGTAGGATCTCTCACGCCAGAACCTCTAAACTGATCTCTCAGCCCCATAAATAGCAGCTCCATCTCATATTTGCGCATCTTGTTGGCCTCAAACTTGCAAAGCAAGCTCCAGCACAAGATACGCGAGACATATCGCAGCACCGGATGTCTCATCTGCACTACTGGTGTGGTCCTGGAGTTGTATCGACCGCTGCCAATACTCTCCCAGAATGTGCGAGCCTCAACCGGATCCCACTCGAGTGGCATGGCGATGCGCCTCGGCTCAGTACTGAACCCGTAGATCCTGCAGAGATCAAGTAGAGGAATCCGATACCTGACTCCCCAACTCATGAAGGTGAATGCACCCACTGTAGCGCTCCTGTGGTCGGGATCCGAGTAAACCACTCTGCAAGTGGCCAATAACTGCCTGACCAGCTCAGGATAGAGATCATAATGTCGCATCGGCATTGTCCCTAGACCAATGCCTCTGCATACAGCGAGTACCTGCTCATCAATCCCCAGAATCTTGCAGGTGGAGTAGTCAGCGAACTTGGTCGGTTTGAAGATCATCCCACACCAACCACTGTAGAGAAGCGAGTCATACTCGTCCCATGAACTGAGCAATGGCCGCTCGGTGAACTCAGCGGACTTGAAGAAGCGTATAAGGTCCTCCGGCCACTGTCTGGTCGTCTGAATCGGTGTGGCGTCCTCTCTGGGCCAAGGTAAAGCAACTGGTGGCCCGTATCTGGCGTATGGTGCGGGTGGCTCTGACTCCCTGCTAAACCATTGAGGCGGTGGGGTGTAGTGTCGTGTTGCTGTGGAAGCTGTGGCTCGCTTCTTGCGGGGTTGCCGTTGAGACGCCATCTGCAAAAACAAAGTTCAAACATTTATAAGTCTCGGCAAAATTTCACTGTGAAATCGCGAAGCATCGACCGTTGCATCTAAGGCATCGATCGTTGCAAGGCGATTTCGTTGTATCGAACATTTCCCAAAATCGCAAAGCAACGACCGTTGCTCGAGAGCGACGACCGTTGCAAGGCGATTTTGCCGCAAACAAATCATCAAAATCAGTTCAAAATTGTGTTATCAACCACAAAATCAACAACAATCCATCACTAAACAACCTAAAGCATAATCATGTCAACATGCATTCATCAATTCCATCTAAAATCTCCAATTTCTAAAACCCTAAAAGTGAAATCCGAAAAATCGAAAATAGAAGTACGTTACCTTGATTTCGTGAGAAATGGGTAGGAGAAACAGATTGGGGATGTAAAAATAAGTGAAATAGTGCTTAGAATCAAAGAAATCGATGAAGAAATGGTGATTTTCGGTTTGGGTTCTCGGTGTGTCGACTAAAAGAAGTGGAGAAGAAGGAGAGAAAAGAGGGTTTAAGGTAACTTACATTGGTCGTGGGTGCAACGATCGTTGCTTAGAAGCAACGATCGATGCTGGTTGAACCAGATTGATTCCGGTTTAGCTCAACGTACCTTAATTTTCGATTTGAACCAATTGCAACGACCGTTGCACATGTGAGCAACGATCGTCACACATCTCCATACTTGTGTTCTGTATCTAAAAACTAACAAAAACAAATAAAAACGTGAAATCCTAAGAAAAAACACCAAAAATGAAAAGGAAAAATAATTAAACCTAGCAGTGGGTTGCCTCCCACTCAGCGCTTGTTTTAAGTCATTAGCTTGACTTTTGGAAATGAGGTCGCAATCATGGAGGTTTCAACAGAAACTTTGAGTGTCTCTGTGAATGCCTTATCATCCACGGTGGTGTGTAAGCAGTAGCGGCATGATGTCGTCCAAGGAACGTCGGGAGAAATGTAGGGTGAGATTGACACTTGGGTGTTTTAACGCTCTTTCCTGCATTCAAAACAGTGGAGTCAGGAGGTTTAAACTTAGAGGATCTATGTTTTACCTTTGGCAAAGATTTGATGTTCGGAGCCTTCTGTTTATGAGTAGTTTTAGGCCTTGAAGATGTTAGAATAGGCTCTTGTGGAACCACCATCTTCTTGTCAACCACCACTGTGCACTGAACCACATCTTTAGACTTAACGGGAGCTTTCGGGAATGGTAATGGAGGTTTGTAAGTTCTTTCCTTAGCAGGTCCTTGAGATATGAGCGAAACTGGTTTCTTTCGGGGTGCAACGATCGGTGCATGTGATGCAACGATCGATGCTGACGTCTCAGCTAGGGTTTCAACTACAGTCTCGGGTTTATCCACTTCTCGGTCCATTCCAGCCATCTCAGACTCAAATTTCTCTCCTTGGCTTGGTCCCGCTTCAATCTGAACTATCCAAGTCAAGAGATCCATGTCAATCTCTGTTGAGTCAGGTGCATCAAAGCTTTCAAACTCAGGTAATTCAACATCAAATCCCCCTCTGTCTTCCACAAATTCCACAGCCTTAACTGCTAGACATGATCCATGATCCATCTGTGTCTCATCCTGAATGGGAATGTTGCTGGCATGAGCTTCTTGAGAATCCTTCCTCGGGGTAGAACTTGAAACTTGATCCATATGTGTGTCCAGCTGCTTCATACGAGTGTTCAAGGATTCAAATTTCTCATTCAAATTAGTGTACAGGTTCTCTAGCTTCGAGCTGAAAGAAGCTGTGTTCTGCTGTTGCTTTTCAATTGATTGTTCTATCATCATCTCTAGTTTGCTCCTTTGTGTAGGAGGTGCCAGATAGGAAGAATAATTGTGGTCTCTTGATCCTTGAGCATGCCTAGAACCTTGTCTCTGCTGATGTCCCAATGTATGTCCATAAGAGTCGGCTCCAGCCATATAGTGTACCTCTGCAAATTTATCAGTTTTTGCCTCTGCTCGGAACTGTCTCTCCCTAAGTAAGATGTCGTGGATGTCATCTATCTTATTCTGCATTTCAGCTACTTGCCCAACCAATACATGGTAATCTGGTAAGATGGGGTTTCCTTTCCCATCTATTTTCTGACCTTTTGCGTTGCATATGTGACCCTCTTGGTCTCGTAAAACGCTGTTTTCACCGCGAATCAATATCACAGGCTCCATGGCGCGGAACCTATTGAACGTCTCAGATCTCAGCATCGCTGTTCTCGCCTTGTGTCGATCGATGCCAGGTGAGCAACGATCGATGCAGTGCGAATCCCTGCGAATCCAAAAATCAAAAACGTGAGTAAACAAGAAAATTAAAAAGAATGCTTAGTCTAATTCCTAGTACTAAATCTATAGGTGAACTCAAAGAGTCCCCGGCAACGGCGCCAAAAACTTGATAGGTGTATAGTTTTATCCCTATTCTACTGCAAGTGCACAGTTAATGCAATCGTAGTATATAAGGTATCGAATCCCACAAGGACTCTCAGTCACACAATAGATTATTAGTAGTTCAGATTAAATCAAGCGAAGCAGATGTGAAAACAGTAAACGAAATAGCAAAGTAAATCAAGTGAGTTTGTAAGCAAGAAGGCGAAGCGTTAGGTTTCAGGAGTTCTCAGGAAATCAGGAACGCAAGCAATCAATCTATCTAGATCTAATCAATAATTGTTCTAGAACTCAAACACTGATATAGAATTAACCAAATTCCTTTGCGATAATTCTCTAAGTCTAAGTGCAGCAAACCAAACTTTCGTTTGCGAGAACTAACAGATTAAACTAGCATTAATTCCAAGTTTGATATGTTCACAATTACCCTGAACCAAACTTCCGTTTGCGAACAGTTTAATTGCTTATCTAGGTTCTTTCCAGTTAAATTAACCAACTTCCGCTGAATTAATCAACCTAACATCATAATTCTGATTAGCTACTTCAGATTTAGCATTAAGAACAACCTAAACAAAGAACTAGCAGATATGAATCTCTACAGATTAATTAAGCTATAGTTCTCTGAAATCCCTAATGAGAATCCTTCAACCTAACAGGAGATCTACTCAGACATATTCATCGAGACAAAAGATATCATAAGTAGAAAACCAAATATCATATAATCAAATTAGAACTGGGGTTCAAAATCAAGTCTCTTTCGAGATCAGGATCAGCCCCTCAACTCTCTCTGAGTAAAACTTAACGTAAGAAAAAGCTTGTCAAAGTGTTGCCTAACAAGTGGCTGTAAAACCTAATTATCACCTAAAACACGTTTTGGGGCTTCTTTGTAAATATTAGGAACTTCTGGGCAAAACTGCAATTTCTTGATTCTTCTAAACCGCCGAGTTTTGGCCCATCTCGCTGGTGCATCGATCGATGCTAGGCATGCAACGATCGACACCTTTCTCTGTGTCGGACAGTGAACTCTATCTCTCGGCCAAATACTCCAATTAGCTCCAAAAAGCTCCATTATCTCCAATTTAGCTCCAAACCTGATTATACCTGTAAAAGACTCTAAAACATAGTAAAAGACTCGATAAATAACACATATACCATGGTTAAAAACCCTAAAATCCATGGTATATCAATGACCCATTTGAGAAAGTGGAAGAGAGGAAACTTCATAATCTCAGAGACTTCATACAACAGGATGAGTAAGTATATGAATTTACTTGTGCACTTATTTTTGTGGAACAACACTTAAATAGAACCTGTGTTGTCAATGTTTTTTGAAAGGGAGGAGCCAATTAGCACATTCAACCCTGAAGTAAACTTCTACAAAAGACTAATGACGAAGAAGGAAGATTGGACAGAAGCTGAATATGGTTGGTTAGGCCACCAGGTGACATCTTTGTCCTTCTTGCGGATTTATTTTGTCTAAAATTGGGTCTAAATTTCCTTGTTCCGTTTTTTGTTGGTATAGTTGCGGATAATTTGTTACTTACTGACATTCTCTTCACTTTCAACATATTACGGGAGCCATGCGAATGTTGCACAAACGCTTGCTTCATGACGAAAATCCTTACCGGACAGACCGTGTAGCTTCATCGACCAAATGTTTATCGATTTTTGGTATCAGGAGACCAAGGAATTTGAGAAGAAGAAGGCAAAGTTCATATTCAAGTTTGGCTACCAAGATGTGTACTCTGGTGTTTGTATCGGTGATGATAGCGGTTCCAACAAGAGATGGATTGACGAAGTGGATTATGTCTATTTTTGCCACAACTCCAACAACAACCATTGGGTGGCATGTGAGCTTGATTTGCCTAATAGGAAGATTGACGTCTACGACGGCATTATCAGCGATGGGAGCGAGTAGTTGATTACTAATCAGGTGAAGAAGTATGCAAAAATGCTACCATATTAGATCAAATCAGAGACTGCAAAAGGTGATTATGATCCTTTATCAATTCATCAATATTTAATTCTGTTATCTATTCGTTAATTTACTAATTGCTTTACACTTGGTAGGTGATGGTGTCAAATGGAATTGGCATCCATTCAAAGTTAACTACATCAAGAACATACCACAAAATAATCAAGTTGGTGATTGTGGAGTTTATGCCTTGAAGTTCGTCGAGTCCCTTGCACTTGGTGTACAGATGGATGATCTGCGCGACGAGATCATTGGCGACATGCGCTTGAAGCTCGCAGCTGAAATTTTTGATGAATGCCCAGAGAAGAAACAACAGATGTCTGACCCGGTCTGAGGTGCCGATATAGGCCATCAACCACGGCCTGCCACACAAGCTTGATCCTAATATCAATCTTATGCTTGTTTGATTTGTTCTTGTTTCATTTTGAATGGTCTTTTGTGGGCACTTGATGTGTATTATTAGTGTCTGTCTGGTAAACTTAAACGTTAAGTTGTTTTGACGCATTTATATATTCGTTGCGGATTTATATGAGATCGTTGCGGATTAATTTATTTGTTGCTCATTAAGTCGATTTTTTGTGGAAATTTGATAATTAAAGAAAGTTTAAATTACACAAAATAACTACTATAGGGCATATACCCTAAACCAAAACCCCAAAAAACTTAAATAGTAACCGTAAACCCTAAACCCTATACTCTACGAATTAAACTTGCTAATAATCTCATAAACTAATTATTGGCTAAATTAACAATAGGTTTCTTAAACCCTAAACCCTATGTTGGAAATTTGATAATTAAAGAAAGTTTAAATTACACAAAATAACCACTATAGGGCATATACCCTAAACCAAAACCCCAAAAAACTTAAATAGTAACCATAAACCCTAAACCCTATACTCTACGAATTAAACTTGCTAATAATCTCATAAACTAATTATTGGCTAAATTAACAATAGTTTTCTTAAACCCTAAACCCTATGTTGGAAATTTGATAATTAAAGAAAGTTTAAATTACACAAAATAACCACTATAGGGCATATACCCTAAACCAAAACCCCAAAAAACTTAAATAGTAACCGTAAACCCTAAACCCTATACTCTACAAATTAAACTTGCTAATAATCTCATAAACTAATTATTGGCTCTCGACTTGTGACATTGTGTTACGAAATGTTAACATAAAAATATTTTATCCATAAAATATTTAAATATTTATATTATTATATAATATTTTAGTCACTAAAATGGTTTGTTATAAATCACATATAGGCATTAGAAAATAAATATTTCTGTTTGAAAATATTTTACTAGCCATTTCGTAAAAGATACCAAATATTTTTGCAATTTGCTTGGTGTGTTTCAGTGGATATTACGAAAGCATTCAATTCGATACTATGGTTTCTAGACAACAAACTCTGAAGGCAATGCATTATCCGCTTTTATTTATACACGGAGTCTATTTTCGCCTTTCAACGACATTTTTCTCCATCTCAACAAATGGAATCGTGGAAGGGTTTTTCCCGAAATTCAGAGGAGTTTATCAATAATTTGGATTACTAAGGGTACTATGCTAAAAATGTTTGGATTACTACCCGCTATACTCATCAACAAATCTTACTCATTTAAGTTTCAACTAGATTTTGACCCGCGCTATAGGAGCGCGGGTATATATTTCTTTTTTATATTTTAAAATTCATTAGACATTGATATTTTATAAATTACGTTTTTAAAAATAAATAAATTAGATTTTGTTATTAATTAAATCATATGATAATATGATGCTAACTACTAAGAGAACATGATTATATATTTTTGTTTTTTGTGTGTTTCATATTGTTTTACGCGTGGTAGCTAGTTATTATGTAGTTTGTTATTATTTTTAATAGATATTTAGTTTATCTTAAAAGTGCATATATATTTTATTTTTAAAAATTTATCTAAATTAATTCAAACTTAGTACAACCCGTGATTTCACTATTAAAAGTTATTAAATCAATAATATTTGTATATAATACAATCTTAGCAATATACATGTTATTTTATAGATCTAAATATAACTAAAATATAATAATTTGTTCATTTTACAGTTTTGATTGGTTTAAGTTCATTTTAATTTTGTATAGTTAAAATTGGTTAATTCATATTTCTAACTTATTTTCCAATGAACATAAATCGTTTTAAATATTTTGGTAAAACAATCTTTTAAATATTTCCATCGTAAAAACATCGACCGTAATCAAATATTGAGAGCGCGGATTTTTTTTTTAAAATATGGTTTGTTGCAGTATTTTTTTTATTGTAGTTTATGTTTGTCAATAAATTGAATGAGTTATGTTTTTTTATTTTGTATCACTACTATATTTTTAATATTGTGGTTTATTATAATGTTTTGTTTACACATAAATTAATGATATGTTATTGCACCTTTAAACTATTTTGTTTTGTTTTAGCAATTAGAAACTTTTGTTTTGACATGTTTTGATACTATTTCAGACATTAAGTTAATGGTATACGTTATTTTACTTCTCAAATTGCTATTTGATACTAAATATTGTTCAATGTGTATTTAATATTAAACATTAATGATTCGTAATATGTATTTGAGAATGACATATTTACCCTTAATGAAGGTTACAAATCCTAATAATATCAAGGACAAATTCCGGGAACAACATTTATGTACCATGACAAACCTTCCTGTTTTAATAGAATAGATGATGGTGATATGGTCTATGAAAACAGGCCTGATAAAGTTTTGAAATGAGCTTGAAGTTTTAAGCTAGTATGCTACGATCTTTGGGACTATCAAACACTTTTAAGGCATTTCTTTTGTCTCGGAAACAGAGAAAGATTTCAAGGTACATGTAGCTCATATCTTAGATTTTACGATTGAGGCTCTATCCTCACCAATGACAAATAAAAGCATTAGCAGAGTCGATTATGAATCGTTTCTTGATCCTATTCGATCTTATTTTATGAATCAAGTGTAAAATGTAAGAACATTTACATTTTATATGGTCTGTGTTTTATATTAATAAATATTCTAATATTATAGACGATATTATAGATCGTTTTCATATATCAACATAAGAATTTGAATTTATTAATAACCAAGCGGCTTAATTTTATACTAGATGACTCGCCCGCACCTTTTGCGGGGTTAATTTTTTTGGGTTGAGAATTCTTTTTTTTGGGATTAAGAGTAATATAACATTTGAATATATAAATAGTTAGTGATATAGATGAAAAGATGTAAGTTAGTGGATAAAATAAATAATAAGTTGTCCGGTGAATATCTATTTGTTGGTTTTATATAGTAGAATTGTATAATATTTATATTAAATTTTGGTAACTATTTCAATAGTATTAACTTTTGGTGACTATTGTGGTGACATAGAAATCGGATTAGAAAAAAATTACTTGAAATTGATAGATTTTCAAAAACCAAAAAAAATATTGTATCAATTCAAGAAACATACAAAACATAGCATTAAACATACGTTTTTGTCAAAATAAAACATAATTTAAACAGAGGATCAGTCATGAGTTAGACCAAATCATACATTTCTGCAGAAGAGGAGTTTGAGGACAGGAGCAGAGTCATTTTGCCAGAAAAGTTGAAGTATGATTGCTTGTTTGGCCTTGACGTTGTTTGCCAGCAAAAACTATCTTAAGCCGCCACTCAAACGAATACGTCGCCTGTCACTATAAGAATGAAATGCAAGCTCAACAAACCATATCTCTCCCGCATCATTGAACATCGATATGGTGTTGCCCTCAACCTTCTCTAACTCATTTGCATCCACAAAGGACTTTGGAAGATACTGCAAAATGATTCAGTATGTATCATGTAACAATATTTATAACCAAAAAAGAAAGGAATAACTTACGATTCGGCTTCGTTTGATGCAGTCACTCGTTACGTTTAAAGTAACAAACTTGTCTTCGGTTCCTTAAAAATTATGTCCTTATTAGTCAAAATATTAGAAAGGATGAAGAAAGTGTCTCAGAAATAAGATAAAGAAACATATTCGTGCTTGCTTCTCCTGTCTCCATATGAAGATTTTCATATGTGATCTCACAGCAATGAAGTCCGTAATGTTGTCACATATGAAAATTGGCACCTCCACGATACTCAAAAATTAAAAAATCATCATCATGTAATGCATGTGCTTTAAAGAACTGTCTCCATCCTTTTGTAAGCCTATCACCAAGAAGTTGAATAGGAAACTCTTTTGGCCTCGCATCAGATGTAAGTTTGCCGACCGTAACATCGGTTTTTCCAAGTATATTTGTTTTAAAGAACTTTTTTGGGATAGTCTGCAACAGAAAGTTAATAAAATGATAGCCTTAAATAAAAACTTTATAGAAAATAAACACAATAAGAGAAAGAACTGAGATTACATATCATACTCTTTCTACATTTGTTTGGAATCATAGGCTTGAAAAACAGAGGGTTTGTAATCTTCTGATTTGTTCAGAAAAGCTAATATATTTATAAATCAAAAATCATCAAATACATGTACGAAAAATGCAAATGAAATAGACCGCATCTAAAATAAAGAACGATTTGTAAAGTTGACGAAACCATAAAGTCTACTTTAGAATATAAACTTGAATTTGTGTTTCAAAATCGATGAGTACTTATTCTTTGATCTCGAATCATCTGTTTATCTAAATATAGATCTGAAAATTCAATGAATATAAACCCTAATTTTAAATATCGTTCTACTCCAAAATTTAAGTTTACCTTGTCGAATGAGTTGTTGATTAAACACAAACAACCACTTTGTCCTCACAATATTTTGCAGCGCCAAGATTGAACTGAAGAAATTAATCAATCGACTGTGAACTTTACCGATTTATGAAAAGTTCAGAACGAGTTAAAGAATTTGGTATCGTTTCATCTTCATAGATCCAACAGTGGACCATAATTATTTGGGCTTTAATAGTATACCCTCTTCCGAATTATTATGTTACAACTAAATTAGCCCAAATAGAATATTAGATTGGATTTTTTTTCTACTGATATAAAACTAAAGCTTCTTTATTTAGACTAAGTTATACTATTTGCAATACTGCAGATCATTGCATTAGTAAATTTCATTAGACAATAGTTATTATTTATCTAATATTTTTTGTTTTATATTGTTCTATATAATGCACTTTGGGTTGAAAGTATCATTAGTTGTTCGTTGAATAGTTTTTTGTTTCTTTCATATAGTAGATTTTGATTATATACATAAACAGTTTAGATAACTACTTCGATAATTCTAGCAATAACTGACAATCTGTTCATCTAAGCAAAAGTATGAGAATTTATTTGTGATTATCCAAAATCATAAGTAATTATGCAGAATAAAGGAGTCATAATAAATAAGATAAAAAAGTAATGTTTTAGGATAGAATAAGGTAAAACCCATAGATGGGCATTAAGTCAAAAGCAAATAAAAATATATTACAAACCAAATAAAATTTCTAAAATTAAATGGATATTGGATAAGATGAGGAGGATGATGGCTTGAAATTAACTCCGGTGGCTTTGGTCCAGCGAACCCTAAAAAGGAAAAAATGTCTTACAGTCTAAAACATCAAAATACAATTATAGTATTGTAATTATTGAAAAACATACCACTCTTTCATCTGCTTAACCTCCTCCAACTCAGGATCAAATTCGATTTGGGAAATCAGTCCAATATCTTCTACATAAGGTGTACCTAGGAGATAAAAGGTATAATTAAAATTTAGATACTACTGTTATCATTTTCCGAAAAAACTATATTAACTAAAATGTAAATGTGTAGGAATCATATGTACTTACCAAAAGTAGCATTGACCCTCCAAAACCTCAAGACAACGATAGTTTCATAATTTCCGGATGTATACCAGTATTCATGAAACTTCATTGCATGAGGACCCTTAGCAAGACATTTTATGTAAGTTTCACTACAATTATAAGATTACAAAATTGTTATTTAAAATAAAAAAATAGACAAATTATAACGGAAATGGTACATGTTAATGGAGGCGTAAATAGTTGTAAATAAAGATCAATGTAACAAAAATTTAAATTTAGATTCTTACTTCATTTCCCTAAGACCGAACCAAATCTGCTTCACCGAGTCAGAGGAGATCTGTCTTCTGTTAATCCTCTCCTTGTCACAGGATTCCAGATGACCCACAAATTTGATGCATCCAATGACATCTACAATACAAATATATGAATAATAAATAAAATATAATCAAAAATAAATAAGAAAAGATTTTTACAATGAAACATACCAATGGTGTGCTTAGATGATATTTTCCGATCTACTATTGCTTCCAATCCAACAAAATCGTAGAAATTATCATCAACAACGTTAAAGCAGTTGGAAATTTGAGCCTGAGAGTTTACAACAATCTGTTTGGCAGTAGTAGTGTTTCTCGAATCATCTTGACTGTAAATGATTTCAAAGTTTTGAACATACTTCCATGAGTCCTCCACAAAATTTTCGCTTATTTTGTGAAAGACATTAGTGGGTATTGTTGCTTCAACCTTGAAACCCTAAACATGGATTTTTTTAAAGGAAAAAATGAGTAGACGAATCTAATATTTGAGATTATGTGTTACATGATTATAAAACTTAAATAGATCGACAAAAATCAAACATTTTCATCACAAAAGATGACATGACCTTGAAGCTCACTTGGGTGTACGTTTGTGTACCACTTTCTAATGACCTTCAGACGACATTTCCAGTCGTTTTTGGTGTCGTTTACGTCCCATAATAGAGTGCAGTTCTCCATTTTTTGTCTGGTTCGATTTTTGCTGTTATGGAAGAATTAGATTTTAGAAGAAAATAAGAGATGGTAAATATAGTAGATTTGGTACCTTTTGGGAAAACATTACGCAACCGTTTATAAATGAAAATATGTAATTCTTCATAAATAAGTTGAAGTGGTGGTTGTGGTTTTATTATTGATTTAAATGAGGTGGTGAAGATTTATAATGATTGAACATAAAATTTAAATTTCTTAATTGATTGTTTGGATATGTCGAAATCATTAATTAGGGATATTAGTTGTTTTTAGAATTAATTTTTAATTAATAAAATAGCACAATTTGGAATAAAACCACGAATATATCTCTAACGTAATATTGTTTTGGTTGTAACAGAAAAAATCTATGATTAAATATGATCATTTAATATTATTTCTTATATCAATATTCTCGGAAACTGTTATGATATCTACCATTTCGGACAAAATCTAGAAAAATGTTTCTTGTTTGTAGGTTTTTGTCAAATCAATTTATGATCAAAATTGTAAAGATGACAAAATTTTATTTAATTGCAGATTTTTTACTTTCCTTCCTTATTCATCACTTCCCAATAATGTATCTTATATTCCAAATTTGTAGAAAAGTATCATTGTTAGACGACAATGAATTTTGTTTTAATTAAATATTGATAGGAAAATATTCATTAGTGAATCCATATGATACATTCCAATTAATGATTTTGATTATCATATAAATAAAATCGAAAACAATTGAATTATAACTAATAAAAAGTCAAAACAAAAAGTAAACCGTCTCATTGCAACATCAAGGGAAAACTACTAATGATCTACTGAGTAAGATTTCTATAAACCTCCCTATATACAACATTGGTAGTCTTTTTCAGCACATTTCCATCTTCATCTGTAATAAGAATCTTCAATCCAGACCTTGATTTCACTCTAGACAAAGCAACATATAACTGACTATGTGAAAACAAAGGTTTGGGAAGATACAAACCGACATTCTCAAGTGTTTGACCTTGACTCTTATTGATGGTAATTGCAAATACCAACGCCACAGGAAATTGTCGCCGACGCATCCTAAATGGAAACTTTGTATGTGATGGTGTCACATACATTCTATTTAGAAGTATTTTTCGACCAATAACGGATTTGTTACCAGTTAAAATCATTACTTCCATGCAGTGAGGTCTGAGCTGAGTAATAAGTAACCTTGTTCCATTGCAAAGACCACCATTATGATCAATGTTACGCAAGCACATCAATGTTGGTGCTGGATTTCCCTCTAGAAAATCCGGCCCATTAACAATAAAACAAAGGCCCATAGTTATGAGCCCGCTCCAATATCAAGACAGAGAGAGATCGGTCGTCATCCTCTGATGGGCCTGTACGATTGACTTCTTGACAAGGCCCAATCAATGCCGAAGTGGGAAGCAATCGAGCTCGAGCTCGGCAGGAGACGACGTGGAGATAGAGCAACCCGGTCTTCGTTAGTTCAACTGATCTACGCAAATCTCGGAGATCGTTATGACGGCGAGGCTGAAATATCGGAACAAGAAGATCAAAGTCGAGAGTATTTAAAGGAGAAGTGGCGATTCATTCAAGACATTCCAACCTAGTTAAGAACACTTCGACTAGATAGCTCAATTAACATTTCTTTGTACTCTCTTTTCGACTGTGTTTGTCCTATCTCGACGATCAATCTCAATAAAGTCTTTGATTCATAGGAAATCTATACTATTTCTATATCCTAAAGTTCAAATCCACGAATACAAATTCTTAGTGTGAATCTCAGATCTCACATTTGGCGCCAGCCGTGGGGCTATCTATAGTTTTTCCTGTCTTAAGAATCAGATCCTAGATCCGATAGATCGAGATGAATCCAGACCAATCTGGCTCTCCCAGCGCCACACCACCAATCTTACCTCCAAGTGAGGTGAACGCGAACATCATATTATAAGCATGAATGAATTCCCGAAAATGTTTGGACAATTCACTACCATTCAGAAGCAATTCCAATAACGCCATTGGAGGATTCCTCAACTTTGGTAGGACGATTTTTCCTTTCTTACAACACATTGTAAAATCCGGCTACTTTTGCTTATATCTCTTTCCTATTCGTTCTCCATACCACATGTATGCTCCACAGTATTGGCACTTATAAGATAGATCTCCATCATCAAAGTACCCTATTAATAATTTGTAAATAATGTTTAAAAAGATGGGTGTTGTTATATGATATGTGAAAAACCTAAGATATTAAAACATACCAGTCATATCATCTAAAGCATCTTGGATATTTACATAATTTTCTATGTGATGCGATGCATCATCCATATCATCTTCAATTGAATCTACATCGCTTGCATTATCTTCATCATCATATTCACTAACATTGGCATACCTGTTTGCGAAAGCTGAAATAGATTCTTACCAATATAGTTATACTAATTTCATACTAACAATTTTTGCACAACATAGTAACTTACAATTCAATAAATAGTATAACAATGTATACCTTGAGGATGGTAATTAATCTGAGTTATAGGGGAGCATTAGACGGTGTTTCATCAACACTGACTGATGACGGAACAAATGTCTTTCGTCTTTTCTCTTTTCCTTTTCTTTGAGATGAATTAGCTTACAACTCCATGAAAATATACAGTTGTAACTGTGGATGATTTTTGTAATAAAATAATCTCGAGGCAAAACCTGATGTAACAACTGACTCCATGGTCTGTAAGAATATGGAATTTGAGCTACCACTTTGGCATTGGACATTATTTCTTCCTGTTAATTTACCAAAATAAAAATATAGAAAAGCTTGTCGATTCAATATGTAAATTTGATTCAAGAGGAAAGCGATAAAAAGTACCACGACTTTTGGCGTGATTTATGTGAGACACATTATCATTGGAAACATGTGTTCTTCAAGGACCATATGTGATACTTGAAGATGCACTCGGAGATTTGGCTGAGGCTCTACCTACTGTATAAATCAAGTATAATTATATCAATGAATCATCGCATATTAGGGTATGTTTCCGTATTTTATATCGAACCCAAACCTTTCTGAATAGGAGGTGATATCAGTTTACTCTGGCGTTTTCTCCCACCTTGCATCAAATCGTATAAATGGTTATCATATAATGTTTACAAACAAAATTGTATAATAAAATAATCTCACGTTTCTGTAATGTAGGTGACACAGAATCATTTATACGATTGGTAATATCACGCATCAGAGTGATAGATCCAATCCCATTCTCGTTGGGATCATCTGTGATACTTGAAGATGCATTCGAAGATTTGGCTGAGGCTCTACCTACTGTTTAAATCAAGTATAATTATATCAATGAATCACTGCATATTAAGTTATGTTTCCGTATTTTATATCGAACTCAAACCTTTCTGAAGAGGAGGTGATATCGGTTTACTCTGGCATTTTCTCCAACTTTGCATCAAATCGTATAAATGGTCATCATATAATGTTTACAAACAAAATTGTATAATGAAATAAACTCACGTTTCTGTAATTGAGGTGACCCGGAATCGTTTTCTTCATCAGAATCGGTACAACCTCTTTTCATGGTTTTTAAAGAATAACTTGATAACCTACAAAATAATTTTCAAATTTTTAAAAAAAGTATGCCCACCGAATGCGAATCTTTTTCCAGCAAATGTGACAAATGCCAAAAGCATGCCCCGATTATCCATCAAGCATCGGAGAAACTCTCCTCTATCTCATCGCCATACCAATTAATGCGATGGGGAATGGACATCGTGGGACCTCTAGTCCCATCCGGCAAAAAGATAGCTACACACTTATTAGTGATGACAGACTACTTCACTAAGTGGATTGAAGCGGAATCTTACCAAAAGGTTAAAGACGTTCACGTTAAGGAGTTCTTCTGGCGAAACATCGTGTGCCGACATGGACTACCCCACGAGATAGTCACCGATAACGGACCGCAATTCATATCAAACATGTTCAAGGAATTCTGTAGAACCTTGAACATAAAGCTGACCTACTCTACGCCCCGTTATCCTCAAGGAAACGGACTAGCAGAGGCAGCTAATAAGGCAATCATTAAAAACCTTAAGAAAAGACTCAATGAGTGCAAAATGAGCTGGAGCAACGAGCTCCCACCCGTACTCTGGACTCACCGGACTACTCCTCGCAAATCCACCGGCGAGACTCCCTTTTCGCTGGCTTACGGGATCGAAGCGGTAGTACCAGCCGAAATCCTCGTGTCAAGCATCCGCAAAGAAGAATGCCCACGACAAGAGGAACTTAACAACAAGATGATAACGGACGAACTCGATCTCGTCGACGAAATGAGGAACCTCGCACTAGCTCGAATCCAGAAATACCAACAAGATGCAGCTCGCTACTATTATTCCAGAATTAAAACTCGAAGGGTTCAAGTAGGCGAGCTCGTCTTACGGAAAGTGTTCGACCATAAAAAGGAAGAACACGCTGGAAAGTTAGGAGCACAGTGGGAAGGTCCTTACCAGGTCACTGATGTTGTGAAGGACGGGGTCTACCGACTCAAGTCGGTAGAAACCTAGAAGCCTGAACTACGACCTTGGAACATCATCAACCTCAAAAAGTACTTTCACTAAGAGTACATCAACATAATCGAACTACGAAATGGCTTGATCCCCTTAAAAGGGTACGTAGGCAGCTCGACTTTGAGCGCAGCCGCCCCCCCCCCCCCCAAAACACATAGCTCTCACCAAGCTCGATAACTTCAAACGAAGTCGTACCAGTTTATCTTTGTGAAATCAAAATAAGTCTCTCAATCAACGTCTCTTCCCGTCGTAAAAGTTAGAGTCGTTGCGGAATACTTCCCATTACATTTACCAAGTGATATGAAATTATCTCATCAAAAGCTAAAGTGATACGAAATTATCTCTTCCAAAGACAAGTGATATGAAATTATCTCTTCAAAATCTAAAGTGATATGAAATTATCTCTTCAGAAACAAATGATATTAAGTTATCCTTTCCGAGCGACCTGAAATGGCTTCTCCTAAAAATCAAGCGATATGAAATCATCCCTTTAAACCTAAGCGACCCGAAACGGTCTCCCCCAAATCGAACGAACTGAAATGATCGCCCAAAATTGAACGACCTGAAATGATCGTCCCGAAAATAAGCTACCCGAAATAGTCCCTCCAAGCCGAACGAGCTGAAATGGTCGTCCCAAACAAGCGACCTGAAACGGTCCATCAAACATCGCAAAATTCTTCTAACCTTACATAGATTAGAAGAATTGGGGAGCTACCCCCTCCCTATAAGGAAAAAACAACGAAGTCGAGACAATCGCAAAATGACCTCCGCTCATACTCAAAACGGATCTTTGTAAGTCTACTTCGATTCATTCTTAGCAATTCTCGCTTCAATTCAGCTTTAAGCTCGAACTTCACGAAATAGTTGTACCTCGGACAACTCTTGGCGAAGAACTCGAGCTCAAGTACAGTCAACCTAGAAAGTTCGATTGTACTCCCTAAGGCAATGCAAGACAAGTTATTTGCTCGACCTCTTTGAAGAGGTTCGAGCTGCCATTAACGATCGATTTTACCCTAAGGCGTTAAACAGTAAAATCTATGCTAAGGCATGAAAGATTCCAAAAGCAACTCATAAACAAAACAAGGACTTAACGTCCTCAATGTTGCAAAAAGCCCACTAAGGGCAAACAGCAAAGACAAAAAAAAAGCCCCCTTGGGCAACAGAGTCTAGAAAAATTAAAAACCCTCGCGGGCAACAACAATGATATGCCGCTCAAAACGCGGCATAAGAGGATTTTCTGTCCTGTACCTCCGCCTCGTCTCCTCTCTCCCTTCTCAGCCGATATTCAACCTCGTCAAGCATCCTCGGATCGGTTTCAGTCGGAGGAACGAGCGAAGGATCAGCCATAGCCACGGAATCCTCCGAAACTGCTGGCAAGACAAGCTTACCGATGCTGAAATCAGAGACTGCCGCGGCCTCCATCTCCGCCGTGGTGAGTCGCTTCCTCTCAGCCAAATTGAGAACCTCCTGATTCATGTCCACCTCCCCCGCTGCGATCTTGGCGATAAGCTCAATGTTGGCCAAAGTCTCTTGAAGACGGATTTCAGCACTGGTCTCGATCTTCCTCTTCTCGGCTTTCTCCTTGATCCCGGCCAGAACCACAAGGTAGTGGTCGTTGAGCTCCTTTCGGGCCCTATGAAGCGCGGCTCGGTTCGATTCTTCGACCGATCGGACTCGAGCTTCAGCAAGGCCAAGCTGACGAGATAGCTCCTCCTCCCTCTTTTCGAGGTGCGCGATCCTGGCCACCGCAGCAGCATGATCCGTGACCTTCCTCTTCAAACGCTCCTCCCCAGCCAGGGCTTCTTGAAGTTCGGCATTCATCTGGGTGGCCACCTCACGAGCAAACGCAAGTTCGTAGGTTTGAGCTTCCACTGCCTCGTTCTCGGACCGGACCGCATACGTATTCACGGCCTCCAGAGCCTGCAAAGAACGCCGAATCAACACAAAATATATAAATATATAATACAAAAAATTAGCACTTCAAAAGAAAAGGGAGCCGAAACAAAACGTCTCACCTTCCCGAGAACAACCATCATCTCGGAATACGCACTACCGAGGATCATCTCTCCGGTAGCCGGGAGTTGGGAGCCCGCGGGCCTAACATGCCTCAGCAAACAAACCACACCTTCTGGATCGTCTACAACCGAACACTCTTCCTGGTCCGACCCTTCCGGACTCCTTCCTACGTCCACTCTGCGACGCTTCGGCGAAGGAGGAAGAGACCCCCCTCGGCTCTGACGACCTGTCTCCCGGACAAATCCGGGTAAGGATCGCGTAGAGCGGCCCCCCGGACTGGGGCAAAACCGCCTCTTGTTCGACCAAGGGGAGAGTCACGTCGGCGACCTCCGCGATCGTTTCCTCCAGGCCTGTAACCGGAAGGAGCGGGGCCTGAGCAGGAGGAGGAGTACAAGCTGGAGGAGGAGGAGGGGCCTGACCAAGGGCAAAGAGGATAGCATTACTCAAACCGGGCGCCTCGATCCTATCGACCAGGTCGACCAGGTCTTTCCCATTCCTGTGGCTACTTACCCTACGAGACACTCTCTCACGAGGAAGGGCGCCAGCAGTCGAACTACCTTCTGGGAGAGGTCGAGCTACAAAATAAAAGAAGAGCAAGTCAGACATATTGCAATGACACAAACCAGACTTCGCGACCGAACAACTTACTTTATGCCGTCCGCTCGGCAATACGAAGTGGAGGTTGAACGACTGGGGTCGGAGGAGTCTGGGAAGGCGCAGGAGGACGTGGCAGGTTTGGAAGAACCTGTGGACGATCCAGTAGAGCCCGCCCAGGATCGACCCGCAAAGCAGCTTGCACACGCCCTACCAAAAAGCTGCCCCAATTGACAGCGCCTCTCCTCAACCTGGCTATCAAAGCCTCAGTGATCGGGTTGGTGGCAAGTGACTCGGGAGCGTCTGTAAGATAAAAAAAGGAGGGTAAGAAGCAACCTAAAAATAAAAGGAACCGAACATCGGAACTTTAAATCTTACCTACACCGGAAGACCACCGAGAAGGAATGACTGAATAGTCGAATTCCCCGACCGAGTGATGAGTTATCCTGAAGAAAAAGTATCGGTCTTTCCACACGTCCTTAGTCGGGACATCATCAAGGATACGCCCGAAACGGGGAGAAAGATAGTATGTCCCCGGGAAGCGAGTATTTTGCTTTACCGAGCAAACTCGCATAAGTTCCTCGGGCCCAAACTCAATTCCCTCTTCCGCGGCCCTGACTCCGAGTTCGATAACGTGTCGGACGAAGTTCGGCGTCATCTAAAGGAACGCCAACTGGATCTGGGCCAGTACCAAGGAAACCAGGCGAGGAATGGGGAAGAAAAGCCCACACTTCTCGAAGTATGTGTAGGAGGCACAGCAGTAGCCTTCCACGAGTTTCTCCGGGGAGATTACCGGCGACGGAACAACTATCTCCACCTCCGGAGGAATCCGACACTGCATTCGCAACCGGCGAATATGATTCTCGGTTAAGACGGACGGCGGATGCGGACCAAACGATCCCGCCGCTGTACTCGTGCTAGCTCCTGTCGCATCTCTGAGAGCCATATGAAGCGGTGTATCGGAATAAAGGAAGCAAAGGGTTTTAGAAGGAAACTTCTCCGACGATAAAAGAAAAACCAGAGCAAGGAAAAAGAAGAAGCGAAAGTGGGAAGGAGAGAAATCACCCTCGGAAAATATGAGAAAATTATAGTGGGATTCGTGCAAAATCTTAACCGTACGATTCCAAATTCGTAATAATTACGAGAAAACCGAGATGGTTTGGACTCCTCGCTTTCCCTTTATTCCAACCGTTGATCTAGGATTGACGGATACGAATGCACGATGATTAGGTCACATCAGCAAAAGAACGAGCCTGAAAAGACTCTTCGCGACCCTCGAATCTTAGCCGTTGGTGATCGATTAGATCCACGGTAGGAGATGAAGTTCTCAAACAAACACACGCCACGATTGCCGACGCGCTAAAAAGCAGTCCAGTTCGACCCACGCGCCCACTCCTGATCGTTGGATCAAAACAGGATCAACGGGTGGGGTGAAAGCAATCATTAGGTTTATCACACCCGAGGCGCACGCCTCTTCCCGAGAACGTCAACCGCCCATTAACCTCGACTTCTCGAAGTCAATGGGCTTGGGGGCTATTGTTGGTACTGGATTTCCCTCTAGAAAATCCGGCCCATTAACAATAAAACAAAGGCCCATAGTTATGAGCCTGCTCCAATATCAAGACAGAGAGAGATCGGTCGTCATCCTCTGATGGGCCTGTACGATTGACTTCTTGACAAGGCCCAAGCAATGCCGAAGTGGGAAGCAATCGAGCTCGAGCTCGGCAGGAGACGACGTGGAGATAGAGCAACCTGGTCTTCGTTAGTTCAACTGATCTACGCAAATCTCGAAAATCGTTATGACGGCGAGGCCGAAATATCGGAACAAGAAGATCAAAGTCGATAGTATTTAAAGTAGAAGTGGCGATTCATTCAAGACATTTCAACCCTAGCTAAGAACACTTCGACTAGATAGCTCAATTAACATTTCTTTGTACTCTCTTTTCGACTATGTTTGTTCTATCTCGACGATCAATCTCAATAAAGTCTTTGATTCATAGGAAATCTATACCATTTCTATATCCTAAAGTCCAAATCCATGAATACAAATTCTTAGTGTGAATCTCAGATCTCACAATCACTGGAGCACCAACATTTAGCTTCAAACAATGTTTGGGTAATCCAAGCACCATTATGCTGTTCAAAAACTAAATAGGATAATTGGTATCATCATCTATGGAAGCGTCTGAAGGAATAATATTGTCCGAGCTTCGATATGTTACTTCTTTTCCTATAAAAAACAAAACATGTTAGACAATATTATAGATAAGTTAGAACAATAGGGCTAAAACATTCCAATAAGTAAGATTGTTATATATCTGACAACTTGGAGAGCATATAATCATTAATCTCATCAACATTATCGTTGGTAGGGCTGAGTATAGCTCTGTTCTTAAATACTTGACCATCTGTTGAGTTAACAAAGTCCGAACCATAAACTTCATTAACTATTGTCTCGATTGGTTTCTCACACTCGGTTATTAATAAATCTTCAGGGATATCGATCTCAACGACACCATCATTGGGAGCATTAATCTTTCCATCGCCTATATTCAGTAACCATTCTGAAAATGTTTTCAACTCTTCAGCATCTTCATCACTAATTCCACCAAGCAATCTCATGTTCTTCGTAAGTGTCAGAACTTTACATGATTCCCATAATTCAGAAGAGTTTAAAGCTGCAAAAATTGTTTCTGTCTTCTTCCCCCGGGAACTACTGGAAGAATCTGCCTAAAATCACCACCAAAAACCACAACCATTCCTCCAAATGGCCTATCATCCTTGTCTCTAATAATATCGCGCAAACTTCGGTCCAAGTTTTCCACACAATATTTACTCATCATAGGAGCTTCAAATGTCCTTATATCCTCATAGTATTCCGGGCCTTTGACATAGTTAAGAAGTATTCTTAAATAATACAACTCACCGCAAGCTGTGAAATTATCCGCATACTGTAACGACGAAGGAACATGAATAACTCGTACCTCGCCAATTGCAACCTTTTCTCTGGCGAAGTGAATGTCCAACTCGATATGTTTTATCCTTTTCAGCCACCGCATTCGCAACTTCTTTGTATTCAGCTTCTCAGCTGGATCTTGAGACTGTCTGCTGCCGCTTGGATGACCAAGAAATGAGATTTGAGCCCAAGAACACACAATACCGGAAGTTGATCGGTGTGTATCTGGACAGCCAGCCCAGTTAGCATATGTGTAAGTTGTTAAGAAGCATCTGAGCCACGCACCATCTGCAAACCATCCGAATGCGTTCCCTGTATGTACCAGATGATCCGTTTTAAGGCTTGCATGTTAGGAACTCTTGAAGTAATGCAATGCATCTGCGAGCTTACGGTATGAGGTCGGGTCAGAGATCAAGTCACCTTCTTCAGCTGAAAGTTTGTACTTTAAGTCTACTGGCGTAGATAATGGTCTGCACTCAGACATACCTGCGCGATCAATAATCTCCTTAGCGTACACTAATTGACTCAAGAACAAGCCACGCTTGTTGTGCTCAACCTTAACGCCCAGAAAGTGTCGAAGAAGGCCCAAATCAGTCATCGGAAATTCCGATTTCAGAGCTTGTATGATTCACTGTAGTAGCTGAGATGTCCAAGCTGTCAGGATGTTGTCGTTGATATACAAGAGTAAATACGCAATTTCATCTCTTTTTCCTGTAAATGAACAAATAGGCATTTCCTTTGCTTTGAACAAATCCAATAGTCTGTACAAACTTTGCAAATCTAGAGTTCCATGCATGAGGAGCGTGTTTTAAACCGTGGATCGCTTTATGCAGTTTACAGACATGTTTTGGTTTCGATTTGTCAACAAATACTGGAGGTTTATGCATGTAAACTTCCTCTTCTAACTCTCCCTAAAGGAAGGCGTTTTTAACATCCAATTGGTGAATTTTTCAAGCTTTTGAGACTGCAATATGTAGTACCAATTGAATGGTTGCAGGCTTCACAACCAGCAAAAGTTTCTGTAAAATCAATACCTTCTTCTTGAGATTTACCATTCGCTACCAGTCTTTCTTTATGACGATTAATAGCTCCATCTGCATCAAATTTATGCTTAAACAGCCACGTGGATCTTACAATGTTAGTATTTTTGGGACGCGGTACAAGACTCCAAGTCTTTGTTTTAATCATACTGTCTTGTTCATCATTCATTGTTGGGGTCTAATTCTGGTCACTAAGAGCATCAAGATGGCTTTTTGGCAAGGGATAATGCGCTGTAGCAACCAAGGAAAGAACTTGTTTTGGTTTGCTAATACCTGATTGAGACCTTATCTTAACCGTAAGAGGAGGAGGTGGTGACTTTTTGTTTCTGGTTCGAGTTGCAGGAACAGTGGGAGCAATCGAAACAGGTTGAATTGTTTATGGAGCAGGCTGAAGTGTTTGTGGAACAAGGGAAGCTTGAAGTATCGATCTCATGATAGGAGAGGGCTCGTCTGTTGACTCAAGAAAAACATATTGACTCACCATGTCCTTTGAAAGAGAAGCAGCAGGAAACTTAGTTTCATCAAATTGGACATGGCGGGATATGATGATTTGATTTGTCTTTAAGTTCAGACATCTATATCCACGATGTTGGCTTGAGTATCCTAAGAAGAGACATGGTGTCGATCTTGGAGCCAATTTATGGAGATTCAAATGGTTTAGGTTGGGAAAACAGAGACAACCAAACACTTTCAAGTGATCATAAGAAGGACGCTTTTTGTATAGCAGAGTGAAAGGAATTGCTTTTGAATTGCAGAAAAGGACAAGATGTTCAAGATGTGAACTGCTACATGTAGCGCCTCAACCCAGTATTTAGGCGACAATTGAGCTTGGAACAGAAGAGAACATATCGCATTGTTAATGGTGCGTATCATTCTCTCTGACTTTCCATTATGCTGAGAAGTATGTGGGTATGAGAACCTAACAACAATGCCATGATTATCAAAGTAATCTTGAAACATCTTGTTTCGGTACTCGCCACCAATATCACACTGAAAGGACTGTATTTGGGTATGGAATTGTGTTTGAACGTATTTGGCAAAGTGAAAAAATTTCTATAAAACATCGCTTTTTCTTTGCAATGGATATACCCAAACATAATAGCGAATGCCACTTATGCTCGGGATTGGTGATGACCATACGTCCGAGTGGACAATTTCAAAAGGGGCTGAGACACGAGTTTGAGAATGAACAAAGGGCATTTTATTAAACTTGCCAAGTCAGCACGAATCACAGAACGAAGGTGACTCGGTTTTATACAAAGCTTTGAATTTGAATGAAACAAAGATCTAAGAGTTGAATTATTGGTGTGAGCTAGGCGTTTATGCCATAGATCAGGTGTCGCTGCAAGAAGGGCCGACGACGAAGAGCTTTTATTGAAGGCTGGAATCGGATAAAGATCTCCAGAGCTTTCACTGCGGAGCAGAACTTGATGTGTGCGAAGATCCTTCACAGAAAAACCAAACGGTTTTATTACAAAGCTATGGAAGTGGCCGGAAGAACCGACCCATTACCCACAATGACTGAGTGTTTGACGTTAGGTTTAAAACAAGATTTAAGAGCACCTGCATTGGCGGAGAGATGTGCTGTGGCACCACAATCCATATACCAATCATTGCTTGTCAGATCAGCCAATGTCTCAAAGGAGTAAGCATGTGCAAAGTCGCTTGCTTGAGGGATTTCAGTCAAGTGAGCTTGCTGAGTCATTCCATGTTGCTGCATTTGTGGTCGAAAGTTGAACCAAGGAGCATATGGATTCCGTGGTGCATAAGAGGCCGACCACGGATTGAATGGAGATGCCCATTGGTTCAGCTGTGTCCATGACTGATAGCTTGGTCTTGACTGAAAATTTCCTTTGTTTTTCCGCGATAATTCTTCCTGCTATAGTTGTTGTTGAAAAGCTGCTGAGATTGCTGACGGTGTGGATTGTCCGTAGATGTCTTGTTGTCGCTTGTCAAGAGAGCCGAGGAAGCTGAAGATTGATCAGTATGAGTACCCGTGACTCTGTTAGCTTTCTTGAGCCGCGATTCCTCAAGATCCAGCATGTTCTTGGCGACGTCAAAAGTTGGGAAGGGATCTTTATGTTGAATGACATTGATAATGTTATCAAATTTGTCATTCAAACCATTCAGCAGGTACATGACAAGGTTTCTTTCTCTGACAGGTGCTTCAACATTTGTGATAAGTCAGCTAACGACTTGATCTTATGACAGTAAGCCTGAATTGAGAGATCGCCTATCTCAGTTGTGCGTAATTCATTGTCTAACCTGATGGCACGAGCTTCTTTGTTATTTCTTAATTGATTTTCGATCCTCACCCAGATATCACGAGCTGTACCACCGGCTTTGAAGGTTGATTTGAACAGAGGTTCAGCTAAAGTGTCGTAGATCCATAGTTTCACGAGTCCATCTCGTTTATACCAAACAACAACATCAGTGCATGTGGCTTGAAGGGAACCATCGAGATGTCCTGCGACATCAAATGCAAGGCAGTGAGTGTGGAAGAGCTCGCGCCAAACATCATAGTTGTGATCATCTAGATCGATTTCCACGGAATGTGATTTTTGATGTTGGTGACACCAAACGCACGCTCCAGATGATCAGGGACTGCCGCAGCCTTGGTGAATTAACAGAAACCACAAAGAAAGAAGAAGATGTGATAGAGATTAGAAGCAGACGAAAAGAAGAGATAGAAAACGAAAAAGAAATCGGTTCATGAGCGATAAGCTCTGATACCATGAAAGATTATGAAATTCCCTTGAAGGGATATGATATATTCACAAGGCTTAAATAGCCAGTTCTGTTACACAATCGTAGGACTACAAAATTAGATTACAAACTACTTGAGAGATCTTAGACCATCTCCAATATATTCCTCTATTTTTACCACTAAAAAAGAGAAACTTTATAATAGAGGTGTGTTTTGCTCCAATGTATTCCTCTATATTTTCCTCTAAAAAAGAATATTCTCTCTAATATTCTTTTTTGTTTTACTTATATCACTTTTTATTTATAAAAGTTACAATTTAACCCTTTTATTTTCAATTTTTTATAAAATTATAATATTATTTAAATCAAATATGTATTATATAAAAAATATAATACATCTTATTAAAATATAAAACTAGGTGATCGACCCGCACGCATGTGCGGACATTTTTCTGTTGTTAGTTAATTTAGGAGTATCTCTCGATTTTGGTTTTGATAAAAAGTGATATAAGTTTTATTCTATATGGAGATGGTATAAGGTTTAATTTGTTGATTTTTATATGAGTGTCGTAGTCAATATGTTCTGGTCGGATGTATAAAATAATAAGTATATGCATATACGAAAACATTATAAGATTGTATGTGAGATAACTCAGCCTTATATAAACATTAGGTTTTTGTTGGACATATAATTTTTTTTAACATTTGTATAATAAGAATTTGGTAAAGCTTTTTAAAACCAGAATGTCGTGTCGCTTTAAATCTTGCGTGAGTGTCTCTTTTATAACCATCATTTATTCTGCTTTAAATATAGTCTATATTACTATCACTCTTCACCATCATAATTTCTTCCATTTGCATCGGTTATACCAAAACTTCAATTAAATTAAACATGCAAACATGTTCATCATTTTTATTGAGTTCGAATCTTTGTCGACCTTCGTAGTCATGCATCATAGAGTTCGTCGATGAACTTATGGTGTTTTTGCTAAGGGGTAACTCATCATCAAATAGATATGTCATGATGGTTCCTTTCATTTGTCGCCCTTCCCAACTCAAGGGCGACGCTCATATGATCCATTTGGATAGATATGATGTGTCGTTAATTTCAATATCATGCTTTGGTCTGTTATTCCTAGATCGGTTGCTTTCCGCGTAAGTTACTTCCTTCTTTATATTTTCTTTTTGGATCATCGTAAAAGAAAATCCTGATATATATTTAATTTTTCCTTAGAGCAACCAATTGTAAATCCGAGTGGACCCGTCCTGGAAGACATGGAACAAATTGCTATCTAGGAAAGATGTTCAAAGGATCTACGTTGGTCAGCAGATGGATGTTCTGGAATCATTGTCACGCCGGTTCAGAATTTTTTTACCCCACGACGATCCTCTGACCAGTGTGATTTCATCACGTTTTCCATGTGTGCAGCTGACTATAAGGAAAAAGTCTTGCCAAGACGACAGATGAAATTGTCTTTGAACAAAGAACAGTCGGCGGCGAGATGATTGTTTGAGATCGATTCCTCTGAGTTCCTTAATTTTAAACATCCAGTTGGTTTCGGGGTTGATCTCATAACAATTTCTATCTCATTGCAGTCTGACTGGGAAAAGACTACAAATGTCTGTCAAGGAAATTGTTCGGTTTCTGGCTGAAACAAACCGATATCACAAGTCAAGCTTTGGTTTGGTCGAAGTTGTTTGTAGAAATTATTTATTGCTTAGAATATTGATTAGCATATTGTTTGTAATATCATTTATTAAGATAAATAAAATGCAGGAAAATAGCTAAACAATTTATAGATGAAGGATAATAGTTAGCAAAGTTTATTTAGTCCGACTTGTAATATCTTTTTTGCACATGAATAAAATAGACGAAAATAACTAAAAATATTCGATAATTCGAACTATAAAAAGGAATATTCTATACTAACATATAGATTTTAGAATATTAAATATTCTTGTTAATAATTGCTCTCTTCATTCCTTGAATATGGACATCTTGAGGATCTATAAATATTCTGGACCAATAAGCTTGTTCACACATGTATTCGCCTATGCAAAAAATGTCAACATATATAGACCAGAGTTATGGAGGCTTTTATTCTTTGTTATCCTTTTTAAAAAATTGGTTATAGTAATTTATAGAGTAATTACCTTCATGAAAGCTTAGAATCCCAAATTGTATGACACAGATTACTGGATAAGCATGGTTGCACTTAGACCAATTGATCGAAAATTCGGTAGCAAAATCACATGCATACGTATCAGTCAATTTGCACGGTAAAATATCACCTCTGCAATAAATGTACATAGACATTATTATACAATACCTTAATCACACCATTAAATTATTATCTACTCCATAACACATAAAATAAGCAATTTATCTAACCGAGATTATAGTTTCTAACAGATCTTTGTTGCCCTAGAGTTTTTCTCTCTGGTGCGCATCCCAAGGCGCCGCCTCACCTTCAGATCTCCGACAATGGATGCTCGACGCCGGTCCTCCTTAGCTTTTCTCTCCGTCTGAGAAGCTATGCTCCTCATTCTCGGGTCCCAGCTTGGGCCTGCCCGAAGAACCCTCGCACCCCACGGTGTAGAAAACTGCAAAGATCGAAGGCTGCGCTTCTTCCCGGCTCCTCGTCCTCCACCGCCTAGATCCGTGCCGCCGGCGAGACAACGCTCCTTCGATGAGTTCGACCTTACCCATAACCTAGAGGAAACAGGTCTTGTGTCTCCCCCTCCCCTGAAGCCCCCTGATGTGATTTATCCGAATCACTGTGATTTCTCACAACCAACGAAACCACCGGAGTCGTCTCCAAAACCACCAGACCCGCCGGATCTTCCGTCGGAGTCACCAGAGCCTCCAAAGCCACCAGATCCGCCAGACCTTCCGCCGGAGCCTCTGAATCTAGTGAATCTACCTCTTCTGGGAAATATGCTATCTAGATGTGAAGATCTGATTTTCATGCACTCATCTCTCATTCGCAAGGATCCGTTTTTGTCCAACTCAACTGGGCCGGATCACCTCTCGGGTCGCTCCCGAAGATCGCTACCACCATCACCCAGAGTGCTCGTATACTGTCTCCGCCTCCTAGAGCCTAGATCTGCATCTCCGAATCTCTCCTTTGCCGGAGCTGTGCAAGTTAGTAAGCATCAAAGCCTCCACCAGCGGAAGCTTTCCATCCTAAGCAGTAGAGATCCTATCAGTCCATGGACTCCTGTCAATGAGTTAATCGGTGCTCAGAATTATGTAATCTCCGGCGACTTCTCCGGTATGTCTCAGACTTTCTCGAGCAACCTCTTCATCTCAATGGGCCAGAATCAAAAGTTGCCTCTAGTGGGCTTTGGCCCCAATCGAAGCCCAAAAGCATTCACTCTCATCGACTTGACTCAAGCCATTAAGGGCTCGTCTTTTGCGGTTCTACACCGTATCCATAAGGCATCAACAAATTCCTCCTTTGCCTTGGAGAGATCAATTCCATCTTCCTCCTTTTTCAAGGAGAGATCATTTCAAGTTTCTTTCCTTTTTAGGGAAAGCTTGTTTCCATTGTCCTTCCATTTTTGGGAGAGAACTTTTCCACCATCTCTATTCTCCAAAAGAGAACTTTCTTCTCAGTTTTCAACTCTGAGAACATACTTAAACTCTCTATCCGATTTGCTATCTTCAGCATACGGGATTGTCTTCGTGGCGATTTTCGAGGATAAGAGTTGTCTTTCAAAATCACAACATAAAGTGATTATATTCTCCGATTCCGATTCTATTGTGATGTTCGGTCCGACGCATTTGAGCTTTGTCTCATTTCCGCTGTCTCTCTTGTTTGAGATCATATCTGCTTTTATTATCTTTGTATCTTGTAATGGTATTCTCAGAGGATGGATAATTCCCTCTAGTTGTTGTACAGTTGAAGTTTAATTTATGAAAGAATAGTTTGTGACAAAAAAAAAAAAAAGCAATTTATCTAACCTGCTATCCATCAAATCAAAATGAATATATTTCTAAGAGAAACCTGATGGAAGGTATCATCGCTGCAGAGCACCAACATTAATAACTCTTACGAAGACATCTAACCCAAAAAATGAAAAAACAATTAACATTGCGTACGAATTAATCAAAGAATTATATATTTTTTAAGTAAATTTGTAAACACACTTACCAAGACTTGTATTAATTTTATAATGGCCCATGTAAATTTTAGTGAATGGGACAAAATGAAAGAAAAAACTATCAACCACACCGGAAGCCCTCTCTAGGGATGTTTGCTCAGTAAATAAAATTTCCCGAGGATGAGGTGTTTCGCGAAGATAATTCATACAAAAACAAACCTTAAGCGTTTCAATGATAACTGTAGTATCCTCAATAATAATTCTCGACCAAGATGGTTGCCAAAATTTCTTAGGAATTATTGCATGAATTTTAGAACCATGCGAGGAAATTTTATAATAATAAAACGACCTTACACAAATATAGCATGCAATGACTTCTAATAGCTGAATATAGATTAGTAATCGATATCTGAACACTAACCCGTTCGTCTACCAATATGAGATTGATCGTTGGAATGGATGTGGAAATAAACTTGCTCCACTTTCTAAGAATTCGAGCCTTGATTCTCCATTTAGCTAAAGCACATTGTAAATCAGAAATATTTGTTAATTCTTTGCTATCAAGAAAATTCATACCTTCTGAATCCGTGATATAATAGTTGCGATTTGCAAATTACAAATTATATATATAGAGATTTTCCATTAATTTAGCTCTTAGTTAGTAAAGTAGAATATTAATATACTATGGAATATTTCATCATCTATAAAAATAATTATTTTGGCATTTAGATGAATATATAACAGAATATCTGATATAAGAAAGTTTGTTGAGAAATTTTAGAAATAAAAATATTAAGTAAATATTCCAATCTATATTAGTATCTAGATCCGTAACTATACATATATTCTAGGCGATACTAATGATATATTATCACATTTCTAGTAATTGATTAATATGTACTATTACACATGCATAAGTGAATGATATCTATACATATGTCGTTAGACAGTTACCGTCATGTATTCTTCTAAAAACAACACTAAGAACATGTAACATTTACAGTTTATTTCTTCAATGGAACCGGTAATGAATGAGTTGGTATTACGATATTTGGTTGTATAAGTTTGTATGAAAATTTTTATAATCAAATAAAATGAAAAAAAAACACGTAACGATAAAAATCAAATCAAATAGTCATTACATCAAAATAAAATATAATCAATGAACTAACTATCGCAAATCATTCACTTGTCGAATAATGATCTTAATCATGATTCTAGACTCTTCAGAGATGCCACTTGTACCTGCAAATGATCGGAAAACAATTAGTCAGAGATTTATATCCAAATGATTAAACATATTATGTAGGATTGATTTAATTTAAAACTTACATAAAATAGTCCAACTTCTTAATGGCCGGAATATCATTGTCAATAAGCACTTCAGTTATTTCGTCAACAGATGTGACAAACTTTTTACCTATGTTTAAAGTGTATAACTAAATACAATTAGAGGTGAGTTGCTAGTAATTAAAACATACAATACATAATAATGACAGAGATCAGGTTAAAAACCTGGGTAGCCGTCAATCTTACAGAAACGCATAACACAACACTGAATAGAGTCAGGTCCAGGTTTGATTGCCTTGTACAATTACTTTGCATGGTTACCAAACAGAACACATGGAATGACATTGCCACTGCACATAAAACAACCAAGACATTTGTCTAACTTATACACTCATAAAAAGAGTATATTATATGTTTACCGATTATTAAATACCTTTCATCAATAAGTTCGAATTTAATCTTAAATAGATTTGGACCGATTTTATGAATTATTTCCAAATCTTCAACTCGTCGGACTAAGCCAACTAAATCTATACGATATGAAACATTATATTAATAGAAAATTATATTGTATCAAATACATATTCGTAAAATGATATGAATGGCTCACCGATCAAGTATGTGTTATCCTTTGATTGAATGTCATCAAATTTTGTGAATTCACAAAATAATCTTTTCTTCAAACTATCAGCAGGGGTCATCAAAGTTTCATGTTTAAAAACAACTCTAAGTGGATGCTTAGTTGTACGATAAATACTCGTTTGCGGCTGGAGTAAAAACTTTGTAATACAGAATGATTCGATGCTTTTGGTGAACAACATTTCATACTGTATTTTGGTTGGGTATTCAATCTTTGCTTCCATCTTACAGCCTCGAGAAAAACAAATTGAATCTAAACGTTAACGCAATGATAACAATAACATATTATAGTTATTTGACTTAATCGGTGTAATATAGTATGTGCGAAAAGAGTGTTATAGCTCTTATCAGGTTGAAATAACTTACGGATTTATTTGCCAAAACCAAGAAGTGGGTTTGCTTCCCAGCAACGTATGAAATCCGTTTATGAACAACAGTGACACAAATAGTAGGATTAACCTTTTGAAATGATAATTGGTTTAGTGGAACGAAATTCGCCATTAAGAAGATATCTATCTCACAAATCGAGAAGCAAAATGTTTGTTTTTATATTATTTTGGGGCTGATGAAATGCTCATTAGTTTATCCTAAAATTGTATATATAAAGGATTATAGAGGACAATAGGGTTTTCGGCAAAACTACCGTATAGAAATTACCTAATAAAATTGGAAAGTGACCAAATACTAATGTATGTTAGTTATTTTTATTTCTTAAATGTGATCTTTACAAAAGATCTGTAACAGTTTTGTTATGTATAATACCGTATCTAATAGTTGTGATCCGGGATATTTAATTTTCACCTAGTTCAAATATTCGATTTAATAACTAATTGATGAAAATAGTTTTTTTTAATTCAGAAGATATAAAATACTACTATATTTAGATACATAACTATGAATACTTTTATATTTATGTATATAATTTAATATATGTTAATAATAATTATAAATTATAAAGATATTATAATCTATATATTTAATGGTTTCCAGATGTTAATAAGTCGGTTTTACAGTAATAATATTTAGGTAATAGCTTCGAATAGTTTAAATTTCGTAATCTATGAATATATTTGGAAATATTATATTGTGTAGACATAAAATTGATACACAAATAAAACAATCAAGCAAAACGAAAAAAATACACGAATTCAGTAAGAGATATAACAAAACATGTAATCTAAATCATATTAAAATAAAACCAATAATAGAATATGGTCTTTATTAAAAACTCAGCAAATAATAAACTCACGAAATATAAGAGATAATCAAATAAATTCTGGAAGAAGAACAACCAAAACACCAAAAAAAAAAACAAATGAAAAGAAAGATTGCATGTGAACACAAATGTAAGGTAATCATTCATTATCCTCCTCGTCATAAATCACTCTCGACCTTTTTGTTGTGGAAGACTTGTCATCTTCTTTTTTGATAACAACTTTTCTTTTATTAGACACCAGAGTAGTCGAGTCACAAAGTGAAAGATCTGAACTCTCAGATGAATTAGTCAACACAAGGGGATGAGATTCGGAATTGTCAGTTGAGATCTCGAGCAACTGAGTAAGATAAAATCACAAAAGATAACAAAAAAACAATTATCGATTAGATCAAATAAATAAACAATTAGTCAAATTAATACTTGTTGTCAGACAAATACTGATTAACCCTCTCTTGATCAGCCCAAGCATGTGTCACAACAAATGGTTGGTTCTTATTCTTTATGTTGTCTTCAAAAATTGTGATTTTGAATAAAACTTTTTTACCGATCAAATCGGTAAGGCATTGAGGTAAAGTTCCGTAATCTTTGGACTACAATCATCATTTAAAAATAACAAATAATTATCTATACATTTATAATTAAACCGATACATAAGATCTTAAACAAAATATGTAAATATATACCTCATTAAATTCGTTAACCACAACATTCGCAGTGAGACGGATAAGTTTTTCAACGGGTCGATCAAACATCGAAAACTTAGTTTCTGATTCAGAATTGTCCTTAACTCGGAGAAGAACAAAGTAACTACAAAATTAGATTCGAGAGCAAAGTTGATGTTAATATAAATCAATACATATATACGATTAAGAAAATGTGATGTTTGAATTTTACCATGCATTCACGTTTGTAACAATATCGTTACATGTCGAACAATCAAACTCAGGTGGTTTTCCATCGTCCTCATCATTACTTGCATCGTACACCTTCTTGTTGCATACAACACATGCATGATAGTACCAACTTTGACTCAAATCAATTGAATCAATGGTGGCACATGTAATGCATTTTTTATGCTTAAATAATTAAAACACATTGACATATCAATAAATCAATTGATTTCAGATATTTAAAAAACAAAATTGATTATGCTTACCTCGTAATCAGCTACAATCTCTGGTATTGTAAGTTTCTTGTTCTTTTTGCCAAAAACTCATCATACAGGGTCGTATTCGATCCAAGCGAAAGTTGACTTGATTCACCATTGGTAATCATAAGCTTATCTGATGGTAGGTTTTTAATAAAAAAACACACATATCCATATCTTAGTTTAAAAAAATATATTTATAAAATAATATATTTTTAAGACAAAACTCTTACCTCTTGCGAAACTTGTTGACGTAAGAACTGTTTGGATTGAGAAGAACTTTGGTTGAATTAAATCCACTGAATATGGACCATTCATCTTCATTTTAAAAGTAAACATGATTAATATATCAGATTATTTAGATCTAATTTAAATAACTATAAGCAAAAAATATAAATGATAAACCGCGGATAATTGACCTTGATAAAATTTGCAGCTTGCAAATCTGATGACAAAAATGATTTCACATCCTTCATTATTTGCATAGAAATCAAACACTTGTTGAGCATATACCCCATAATGTACACTTTAAACGCAAAACTCTGCAAATCAATGAGATACAGTATATAAAAAATATTAAAATACTACATAACATAATTTATGTACACTTACGATTCGTTTCTGAGCTCAAGGTTTAATCTTTTTGTGCTCATTCCATTTTGTTTCTTGACATTATCTAGCGACCCTAGAGCAACGATTTGACCAATATTGTCTGCAAACAGTTGTTAAAAATAATGTATAAATACATATTCAAATTATTTTATAACAAAACTAAGCAGGTTAAAGATAACGAACCGATCAAGATATTTTTCTCAAAATCACCAGCGAGAATCTCATCAAAACCAACAAAATATTTCTCTTCCACGTCTTCAGGAAAGTCCTCACATAATGTGATTTTGGTCTGATTTGTAAACGTCATTTTAAAAACCAGAGGATTAGTCTTATATTCATTTGAATATGTGACACATCCAAATCTTTCAATACACATTGGCTCATCTTCAAACAACGTTTGACCAAATTTCTTTGGCATGTTCTGATCGAGAGTTGCATGTATTCTTGAACCCTGATAACCGAGGTTTACAAAACTAAAGTTAGTATATCATATAAACGAATATAAATATGTAACAATTTCAAAATGTTCAATCGTTACAAAAACACTTGATGTTTAAAATAAGATTATAGTAACTAAGAATAATACTTCAAAATCAACTAAAACCATCTCAAACGCTTTCAAAACATTGGAAAAAGCAACCCTCCATGAAGAAAGTATCTTCACATTAATCTTGTATTTCACCAAAGAAGCGGGGATGATTTCTTTGATAATAATAACCTGCTTTGTTTTCTTTTTGATAAAAATCGACATTTTTGCTGTAGAATAATATAAAAATGTTTCAATAGTATTAATCTCTAACGAATAAATCTTCTTGTATATATAGAAGGTGAGAAGTAGGTTTAAGATAATATCGGGTGGAAGTGGCCGCTTGTATTTGCGCGGGGTGAAAGCAATAAATAATATATGGAAAGTAACATATATTGTCTACTTTTAGAATATATTATTGTTTAAGTTTGTAAACTACAATATCGTTAGGATATATTATTGATACATAGAGTTAGAGTATCTATAACCAAAATATTTATTTGAATGTAGAATATTATCTTACTTTGTAAACAATAAAATGTTCAAGTTACACAAATATATGGTAATCATCCGATATTTAAGATTGTCAATCTAAATTATTACTAAATCTGAAAACTACAACTATTATTTTATTATTATTGTAACGAACAATATTTTGTTAGATTGAATTAGGATATTTTTTTTAACATTAGGCTTACTCGGAATATGAAATATTGTCGCACTTTTTCAAATTTATTCATTTTATAGACATCAAAGCAAATACAAAAATTTGTTAAGATATTCAGTTTAGCGATATATTTTCTAATTTATTCTCAAACCGATATACAAAGATGTTTAAATTGCAATATTGTCTTAATTTTCTTTGCGTCTACATCCAGGGTTGTGTCCAAATATTTGTAACCATATTTCTCCAAAACCATTAATATATTTTCATAGTCAAAATAAGACAATAATAGGATTTATAATGTATCATTTGATTAAACTTAGATTCATTTGGAAGAAAACTACCATGTACTGGAAAAATAAGTATAGATTTACAAAAAGAGGATTTGATCAGCCTTTATTCGGACTACCGGGACTGTAAATAATATGAAACTCAAAAGAGTAGTTACCAAAACAATTATTTACCACCAATTCAATTTCTAGAGTAACAAAAAAGAATATTATGAGCTACATGCTTATTAGATAAACAGGGAAATGTGATGTGAACTTACTATGTCTTGATAAAAACAATCAATAGGACTTTTACATCTCACGCTCCTTCTTATACACTCATTAGACCTTAGCTTTGTGATTACCGATCTTATTTTTTCATGGGTCCAAACGAATAAAACAAAAGAAAAGAAAAAACAAAATCATTTTATAATGGATAAGAAGAAAAAAGCTAAAGAGTATTTACGAAAAGAGTATATGATAGGGCTTTATCCAAACCCATCGGGACTGAACCTCAAAAAGTATTCACCAAATCCATTCTTTACCACCATATCCATCTCTATAGTAATAGGCAACCCTTAGTCGGACCATAGGCTCACTGGGACAACCGGGACATGTGATGTGAACTAAGAACGTCTTGCCAACAACATCCAATCGGACTTTTAGATCTCACACTCCTTTCTAGATATAACCTCAACCGTTTTTTAGTTCACATCATATCATTAGATCTTAGCTTTGTGATAACCGAACTTCTTCTTATTTCATGGGACCAAATCGACATAACAGAATCAAAAAACCAAAAACATAGGAATCATTTCAAACCGAGTAGAAGAAGAAGAAAGCAATAGAAATGAAAACGGATCATTTGACCAAAGCTTTGATGATCCGGAAGAAAACTTCCACGGCCAATGAGAAAAACAAATGAAACAGAAATGTTCTTAATAGAATTTTGGAAGATGCAACGATTGTGTTAGAGAAGCCACCCCAAGCTCCCTTTATATAGGATTTAAAAACTTCTCTTGAAAGCTTGGAATATGCCCTAGAATATCTTATTTGAAACTCATAGCTACGAACATATTCGTAGCTATTGACTATGGATAGCTACGGCCCTTGTTCATAGCTACATTAGCTACAAATGTCTACGGTTATTGTCGTAACTATATTATACCATTTAAAAAAAAAAGTATACAAATAGAAATTTATTTTATTTAAAATAATATTTATAATAAATGAATTACATTAGATAAATAATTAATTAATCTTAAAACAAAAAAAAACAAAAAATCAGAAAGAAAAAAAAAAGATTATTGAGAATCTCATCCGGCGACCACCGCCTCCGGCACCGGTGAACCTTCGTCCCGCTCACCTCTCCGGCATAAAAGCTCCGCCTCCGATTTCTCTCTCACCTTGCCTTCATGATATCTCTCTACCTTCGTCTTCTTCTTCTTCCCACAACCTTCGTACGGCTGCGGAGGAGAACATGCTCCGGCGACGTCTTCTATTCGTCTCTCTCACGGTGGCTCTGACGACGAGATAGATGAAGCTTAGCCTTCATCTTCGTCCCTTGCCAACAGATCCATCTTCGTCTCTTGCCAACAGATCCATCTTCAATTTATTCACGAGAGCATTTGCCTGATCCGACGAAGATGACGAGACGTCCGATGGCTCCTCCTCTACTCGAATCGGCTTTGTCTCTCTCTCATACTTTGATTCATCTTCCTCTTCTCTGCAACCTGCATCTGTGTTCTCTCAATGTCTCAAACGTAGTGATACAAAAAAAAAAAGATGAAGGGGACGGCGCAGATAGAGAGTAGAGATGTCTCTCGTGAGACATATATAACTAATTAGGTTAAGAGTTTCACTTTTAATCAGAGCCATTGATATATTTTGATGTAAGGGATGAGAGATGTGATCCAACTCATACACTTCTAACCAATAGAAACTTTTTATGGTATAATTAATATATAATAGTAATAAAATAATTAAAAACTAATACAACTGGTTAAAATGAAAATTTTAAAAATCTTGAATTTATAATTGTAGTAGACAAAAATTTCAAAAGTTTCAAACTAAATTGTCGTTTAATAATTTTTAATATATTAATAGTATTATAAGATTAGTAAACTACAAAAAATCATTAAACTTTTGTATACTACAAAAAAATCATTTAAGTATATCTTGGAATAGTTTAAATATTACTTTTGTATACAAAATTAATTTTATAAATTATTAAGAGTAAGGTTTATAGTATGAATATGGTTTATGATATATGATTTGAAAGGTTATATTAAGGTTATAAGTTAATGTTTGAAAATAGTAGATTCTAAAAATATTTTTCTTTTATAAATATTAAATCTTAGTTTTGGATATGGTATAGTAATTAGAATTTTTAATTAGAGTTTTATTATACTTTAGAGTTTTAGGGGTTGTTTAGGGTTTAGGATTTTATGTATTAGTAATATGTATTAGTTTGTTTGTACTATAGATGTTAGTTTTATGTATATATAATTATCTTTTATATTTTAATTTTATAGTTTATGAAATAGTTGGGTTTAAAATATGATTATGGTTTAGTGTATAGGGTTTAAATGGTTGAATTTAGGGTTATAAATTAATGTTTGAAAATATTAAAGTTGAAAAGATATTATTTTATAAGTGTTAAATATTAGTTTTGGATATGTTGTAGTAATAAAATGTTATTAATCAGAGTTTTAAGGTTTGTTTAGGGTTTAGGGTTTAAATATATACGGATATATTTGTAGATATCTGTAGCTATGTTATCCGTAGCTATGAATAGCTACGAACAAAACTGTAGATATTTGTTTCTACGACATGTTCGTAGCTATTCGTAGCAATTTAGCTGTGAAAGCTACGAACTTAAGTCGTGGCTATTTAGCTACGACAATTTACGTAGCTAACCGCAGCTATTCTTTGCTATGACTTAGTCGTGGAAATTCATAGCTATGTAGTTACAGATAGCTACGACCCGTATTCGTAGCTAAATAGCTATGGATAGTTATGGATAGCTACGACTTAGCAACGATTTGAATCCATAGCTAATCCGTAGCAATCCGTAGCTGGAAATATTAGCTACGGCAAAAGCCGTAGTTAATTCGTAGCTAATCGGTAATTTTCTTGTAGTGATTTTGATTTTTAATATTTATTTTAAATATATAATAGGATTATTTATAATTTGTTAATTTTTATAATATTGGTTATTAGAAATATTAATATATATTTGTTTTAATCATAAATAAAAATATTTAAAAATTAAATAACTGATTTGTAAATTAAAAAGTTCACTTCTATTATAGAAGAAAAAATAGAGTTCATCTATATATACTCCCTCTGTTTCACAAAGATGCATGTTTTAACATTTTCACACACTTTAAGAAATAATTTGCAATGTCAATTTTAACCTCTCAATAATATTATTATTACTTTTAACTTTATCTTGAAAAGTGTATTCTCATTTATTTAATATGAGTAAAATAGGTAAACAACTAAAAAGTTTACATTGGAAATACAAAACTTGCATCTTTGTGAAACAAATTTTTTTCTTAAAACTTACATCTTCGTGAAACGGAGGGAGTATATAGAAGAAAAATAGCAATTTTCCTTTTAGAGGAAGAAATAGAGGTGGATTGGAGTGATTTCTCCTCTAAAATAGCATTTGGAATCAAAAATAAAAGTGGGTTAAAGATACCCATAGGAAAAAGATATTACACAGAATATTTACATATTCTAACAGGAAACCCGTTCCTCTGTTCAGGTTGTAGCATACTAAAATTGAAGTTTTAAGCTAGTATGCTACGATCTTTGGGACTATCAAACACTTTTAAGGCATTCCTTTTGTCTCGGAAACAGAGAAAGATCTCAAGATACATGTAGCTCATATTTTAGATTTTACGATTGAGGCTCTATCCTCACCAATGACAACTAAAAGCATTAGCAGAGTCGATTATGAACCGTTTCTTGATCCTATTCGATCGTATTTTATGAATCATGTGTAAAATGTAAGAACATTTACATTTTATATGGTCTGTGTTTCATATTAATAAATATTCTAATATTATAGACGATATTATAGATCGTTTCATATATCAACATAAGAATTTGAATTTATTAATAACCAAGAGGCTTAATTTCATATTAAATAAAAAGTTTAAAGACAAAGCGGCCGAATTTAAAAAGACTTGTGTAAAACAGCCTATTTTGTTTTCTCTAACTCGTGGTCTTATATAACTTCGGCCGATTCTGTGTTGTACTATGTCTTTTCACCTTATTAATCTAATATATATTTAAGTGCGATGAGAGAAAATAATGAGTCATTGATAATGTGGATGAATCTTGATCAATCAAAATTATGATGTTATTGATGACATGACTTAAATGAAAGCTTTTGATTGGTCGAGGGCATTTGTATCAAAATTCGTTTAGGAAATTTTTGGATTAAAAAAATCAAAATTCGAGAATTAATATAATTTAGAAAATTAAATGTCGTTTCCTAAACTTACGAAATGTAATCTTAACTTCTTCCCATAATTTTATATTACAATTTATATTTTTTCCATAAATTATTTCCTTACTTTTCAAATTCAAAATAAATTCGACACTAAAATGTAGCAACTAATAAATGTCGACATTAATTGTCAAATTTGAAGAAAAAAATATCCTAAGAATATACTAATCTTCTAATAGAAGATTTTGAAAACTTAGTGCAACCCTAAATACGATGATCATTGTAAATAGAGACTCTACCAGACTCATAACATCCACATCTCGAAGCATTTCTTTTGTTTGCCAATTAATATTGTTCTAATTTTGTTTCTATGGTTTTGATAGTTTTCATTTCTATTGCTTTCTTCTTCTCATCTGTTTTGAAAGGATTTATATTTTTGGGTTCTTAGTTCTTTTTTGTTCGTTTGGTCCCATAAAAGAAGAAGCTAAAAGTTGTTGCCACGATGTCCGAATGATCCCATGAATCCCGATAGTCTAAATCTTTCTGCCAATTTTTGTTTTGTTTTTTTGGGTGTAGACAGGTTATACTGGTTTATTGGCGATTGATCCATTTTTTCAGTTTGTTTTCTCATTTTGATGTTGGCTAATAAAATTGTTTCGTTTCTTTCTTATGTCTATTATGATTTGGCTACAAAAATAGATTGGATCGTGATGGTTATTTGTGTTTCGAGTCGTTTAGGACCATGGTGTTATATTTCGTGTGTGATTTATAGCCAATCTCAAACAAAAATGGAGCTTCAATATTTGGATTACATATTGGTGCCACTAGGGATGGGTTTGATGGTATTCTACATCTTTTGGTACTTTCTCTGTCTTCTATTTTCATATCGTTTTTCCTCTGTGAATTTCTTTTATCTGAAGCAGAAGATTATCCAGAGCTTCAATAGAATATTGTTTCAACGAAATCGGTTAGTTTTGTGTTAGATTTTTTGGCTTTTATTTTTTTAACCTTTAGATGATGATCGTGGATTCTTTTCAGCGATCTGAATCAATATTTTATAGAGAAAATTTGTAGACGAAGTGCTTATCTGAGAAACTCATTCTCTAAGTATTATTACAATGTTTGTTTTGTTACCATGAATTGTTGATTGCTTGCATTACAAGCTACCATATATATATATATATATATATATATATATATATATATATTTCTTTTTACTTAGCAGGGGGTTTAAGTCAGGTAGGTTGTTCTTGAAGCTTTTATAAATTGTGATTAAGACTGGAAACATGATGAATGTAGGAACCATGCGCGGTGGTGCACAAGCCTTCAAGCATTGAGAAGAGAATTGACAATTTGGCTGGAATGGAGGAACCATAATTGACATTGGTACAACTTTAGCTTACTAAGCATCGGGTTTGTTAAATGATTTTTGTATGTATCTATTTGCTTCTTTGTTATCAAGATTCCTTTCTTACCTTTGATTGTGTTTATACCCACTACAGAATTGTGAACAACTACAATTTTCCAACCGGAGTTGAAGACTATGTCCACTATATTGGGAGAACCGGTATAGCCGGTGCAACATGGTTTGCATTCACTTTCTTTACAGATCAAGATATTTGTTGCATGGTGGTACACGTAGAACCGGTAGAGCCGGTTGGATCTATTTTTTGAGTATGATGAGGAGTCTATCTTCAAATTTGAGGATCTTTGATAGGTAGAAGACTTGAGCCATTTAGGTTTCATGTCGACCGAAAATGAATCTCGTGGAGGAAACGAGACTTCATGTGTAAAGAGATTATGAAGAGAGTGAAACGGATTGCCATGATTAGGGAGAGGGGACATATGATGAGGTTGTGGGCGGCTGTGATTTGTTTGAAAATACGGGGACCAAGTGAAAGGATTTAATCAATGGCGAGTTTGAGGAGGAATGTGGCGTCTCAGTAACAGAAGACTATACGACGGAGATGAAGAAACGGTGTAGCCTATGGTTTATCCTTCGATCCAATTGAAAATGGAGATGATGTGATCCAGTGGAAATCATATCTTTTCTCTTACCAAATAAAGAAATTCTATAGTACATTTTAGTAAGTGAATATAATACTTTAACATAATTAAAAGTTTTATTTATATCTTTAACACGATTAAGAGAATATATCTTTATAGTACATTTTTATTTTTAAATGTTTAACACAATATATAAGTTTAATGTGTCTAGATATCTCTAACCAATAAAATGATAACCCAATTGGATAAGATAGTGTGTTAAAAAAAAAAAATACATGGCGGGTCATGCCTGTGAGGAATTGCATGTGTACAATAAACCAATAAAAATCTGGGAATGGAAATATCATTAGAAAGTATAAAATTTAGTACGTACAGAAGTGAGATATATTTGAGTTTTTAAACAAATTCTAAGTTTACCAAATCAAACTTAGAGTATAAAATTTGGATGCATCTTCCTATGGTGGATATGAATCATTGGAAGGATGAATAAAATATTTAAGAATCTAATGATGATCAAATTGAAAGCCCAAATCATTTAAGCTCAGTCTAGGATAATTGAAGCTGAATTAATCCCATCGGAAATATATAAGGCATTCAATACAATCTAAGCATGATTGGAAACTAAACCGGCGATCGAGTATATGGTGTTGGATTGCGGTGAGTATATAGAAGGATTAGGTGGAGAATCGAGATTTAAAAAAAAAAAAAAAAACAAAATTGACTTACTTAATTGGACCCGTTTAAAAAAACAAAAAAAAACAAAATTTAACTCAGATCTCTGATCACAAGATATGTTAAAGAATAACTCCATAGCCTAAATAAGGTGTGACCCTCCGTTTAGTCTTATTCTCTTACAAAAATTAGAGGAGATAAAATCAGCCATAACTACGGTTTTCTAACCAAACACTTTTAAAAAGTAAAACTTGCTCGCAATGACAGTTGTTAAGATTAAGATCTTAAGAGTTTGAGATCTCTTAGTTATACAATATGAAAAATACTTTTTCTTTATTGCTGTTGATGAATCTCTGAGTCTTTTTCTAATATTGATTTCCTTATCAGTTAGAAACAATCATTCATTTCATTAAAAAAAAATTATAAATTTCTCACTTTTATTATAATTTACAACTATAGGGTGTTAGAATTAAAATATTTAGATGGTTTCACCAGAAGAAGTGAAATATTACCCTTCACATATTTACAAACCCAACCGTATATGCTAACTTCATATGAGATCCTACTCTTTATTAATATGACAAACTAATAATCATAATATTAACAAATAGCAATCTATCACATTCAAAATATACACAAATTAATGTCTAAGAACTCCACTTATCCAAAACTTTCACAGGTCCTATGGGTCTAACAAGTTACATATAATTTGAAAGTAAAACTTATCATTAGGTAATAAAATCATCTTTTATTTTGTTTATATATATATATATATCTTCGTTCTTTTCTCCCTTTTCACTACATTTAGATCACTCCCCAACACCGAAAATGCTCATTCTGGTTTTGATTCTTCATGACTCCTTTATATCTTATACTTAATATTTTTTCTTTTGATCTATTTTTCCGTGCAACAAGCTAAGAAAGCGATAGGAGCAATAGCAAGTGTTTTAACTTTGTGCATATTTGATCTATTTTTCGGTGGAACCGGATGAGAGAGAGAAGGAGGAGAGAGAGTGTTGATGATTTTTCATAGGATAATTTCTTTATAAAAATAAAGATTATAATGATGGTTTACATCGATGTTAGTAACATTTTGGAATATGATCTCTAAATATCTTTATTTTGAATTTATCTTTATTTTGAATTCATAATCGGAAAATATCAATGAATAATATATTTATAAGAATAGATTTTATTATTAGTTTTTGAAATTAATTAGTAATACATCGTAAAAGGAATATGCTAATAAAGTTGTTATTATATTCTATATTTGTAGTCATTAAAAAAAAAGATTATGAAAAATGATATTTTCAGTGAAGCCGATTTTGGATCATTTTTATCCTCAAGTTAAAAGATTTATGTTTAAAATTGCTAATTACTCTAACTAATCTTCTGATTAATGATGATTAGTCGAGTGTCCTATTTTTAGTAGTAGAAATATGTAACGTTTTTGTAACGTTTATGTTTCGTAAAAATGTTTTGTTTATATATAGTAGATCTCAAATTTAATAAAATGGTATAAATTTTTTTCACTTATTTTAACAGCTATTTAGTTGTTTATTTTCAATAATATTCTGTTTTAGTGTTTCTCTCTATTTGTTTATTAATCTTATTTTTATTTGTTATAAAATCATGATTCAATTCAGTTTTGTACGATTTCTAATATTCATATATTTTTTCCTACAAAATGTAAACAATCATCGACAAAATCATTCATCCCGCACAAGGTGCGGGCGAGTCATCTAGAATTTCATTTAAATTCTAAGTTTCTTTTTATATAAAATCATGTTTCATATACAATTTTTATAGTTTCAGATACTCGACTACATGCATCATAACTAATTTAATAAAGTAAAACAACTTTCTAAGTTAAGTGCACAATATCGACAAACATTTTATATATTATGTACCCATAAACTTACATCTTATAATATATTTTAAATTGAAAAATTCCTAAACAAAACATAAACAATCATCACCAAAAAATAGTTCACCATGCACAAGGTGTGGACGAGTCATCTAGTTTATATTATATAATAAATATTATCATAGTTAATGGTTATATTAGATAATATGCATATATATTTTTGTCAACGGATATATAATATAGTGTATGGTGCGGTGTTATGTTTGAAAGGTTACTAATGTTTTGATGGTGAAAAGTCACAACATTAAAGAAATAAAGGGGAGTTGTTTTTATAGAAACAATAACACAAAAGACTTTGTAATTTTCATAAAAAATACGTGTAAGAAGAAAACGATAAGAGGAGGATTATCAAATTAAAGATTTGAATTCACACGGCCAGTAAAATCTAAATCATTTAGGAAAGACACTACAAAAAAACAATGGATTTAACGTTAGTTTTTTGTGTTGGTTAAAGTCGGTTTTATAATAACTCTAATAACATGGCATCATTTACCAAGTATTACGGGGTGACGTGAACTTTTTTTTTTCATTTATAAGACCGACGTTATGTTTAACGTCAACACGACGTGTTTTGTTAGCGTCACTTTTTTGTCAACTTGTTGGCGTCACTTTTTTTGTCAACTTGTTGGCGTCACTTAGCTGACGTACAATTATGTTTTAGTAAAATTAAATAATAAAATAAAATAATTAAATAAAATAATTATGATTAAATAAAAAGTCAATACGGCGACTCGTACCAAATTCAATAACCAAACATGTCTAATATAATAAATAAATAAACAGTACATAGTTTTCTTAAGATAATACAAAGCCGTTTACAAAGTTTGTAAAAATACAAAAATAAATTATTAGTTTCAAGATTATAGAAAGTACAAATTGCATTGTTCTCACCCAAAAATCTTAAGCACCAATTATCTTCTGAAGAGAGATAGAAAAGCAAGTTAGTTCTCAAATAACATGAAAGCAAAAAGACAACAAGAATTGGTGTTGATCAAGAAGCAGAACAACCAAACTATGAAAATATGCATAAAAGGTTTTAAAAGTGAGATAACAATAAGAGACATATATCATCAGAAACCAAAATCACTAGTTTGAATGCTCATGTTTAGCATTTATATCTGAAACTGAAATCTCTATGTTATTCTTAGGTTTGACATTTCACAGTTATGAGAAGAACTTAAAATCTATGTCTTTTTTTTTTGCGAAATTGTCAAATATCATTATAAAATGAAGTTTAATAGTTAAAAATTGAATAAATCTATCTTTCAAGAGGAATTAGCTGAAACAAACTTAGAAAATATTTTTATTACGACAATAATTTTGGTAAGATAGAGTTTCTGAAAATTTTGACCAATTTATTTGTAAACCATGTTTCCAAATTTTATTTACGGTTGGGCTTTCCAACAAAAATAAATAAATTAATTTAATAATACATATTTACACATTTAAATAAATATAAAAAATAAAATATATTAAAAATAATATTAAATTATGTTGTTCCGGCGAAAGAGAGATCGATGAACAGCCAATTCCGATGACGATGTGAACATTCCGGCGAAAATTTCGGCAATGTACTGGTAGATTTTTTTTTTTTTTTTGACAACAGGATAGATAATAGAACCTATTAATCTAGTTCCATGATGGAGGCTCCGGACCAACATGAAAACTCCATGACTGTCTGAGACGGGCACTTTTTGCTAATCCATCTGCCGTCATATTTTTTGCTCTAGGTATGTGCTTGATCTTAAAAGTTGGGAAGAATCCCCTCCTGTGATCAAATTCTTCAATGTGTCCTTTGAAGGCAGGCCATTCGTCTAGTTCCGACACAATCTTAACCAGGTCTGAACAGTCCGTTGCAAATGTGGTTTGGGGGTGCTGTAAGATCTTCATCCATTCCATAGCCCATATTAGCGCTTCGAATTCTGCATGAAGTGGTGTCCGACATTGTCTGACGTTTCTTGCTCCCACCATAATATCATTTGTACCTTCATAAGAACTATACCATCCTTGTCCTGTGGACATTTCTCCTTCTTTCCACGAGGCATCCACAAAGCACCAATGCCCCGGGAATACCATGTCATTGCCCATTGACCTTATTCCTGTAGATCCTATTATTGATTCCTTATTTGAGCCACTTTGAGCTTCTTCCCATAGGTTCGATTCCACTTCTGCCATCCTGACTGTATCCAATGGACTTCTGTCAATCTGAGTGTATACCATATCATTTCTGCTTTTCCAAATGTACCATAAGATCCAAGGATAACCTTCTTTATGCTGATCGTTTGGTATCCTCCAGAAAAGATAATCCATATTTGTGAATATCGATTCCGAGGGAAATATTGTCGGATTTGTTGGTACATGGGATAGTGCCCAAACTTGTCTGGCCGGTGGACATTGAAAGAGTACGTGATTGATTGTCTCTTCCATTCCGCAACGAACACACCGCATATCACATTTAATACCTCTTGTGTTGAGGTTGCATGTTACCGATAGACAGCCTGAAAGAGCTTGCCATACAAAGTGTCTTAATTTGGGAGGACACTTTATCTTCCATGAATAAGCTTGCAATGATTTGATATCTGGTCCCCACTCCAGCATACGTTCCCCAAAATTTGGTATATCTCTCTCCGTATTATATCCTGATTTGACCGTATATTTGCCAGTCTTTGTATAATGCCATCCTAGCGCATCTGGTCGATTAAATCGACTAAATGGGATGCTTTCAATCAGCATTGCGTCCTCAGTATCGATCAACCGCTCTATCACCTCTTTGTTCCAACCTAGTTTTTGATGATCAATTAACTGATCGACCGTGAATAAATCACTTGAAGTGTTTGGTTTTAATTTTGCTGGTCTCGGGCGGTGGGCTGGTATCCAAGGATCATTCCATATCGAAATGGATGATCCCGTTCCTACCCTTTTGATTAGTCCTTTGTTAACCAGAGATCGAGCTGAAGTAATACTCTTCCATCCAAACGATGGCGAGTATGATCTTATCGGATCTAAAGGGTCCGTATTCCGAAAGTATCTTCCTTTGAAAACCTTCGAGAAAAGAGCTTCGGGCTTTTCCATGAGTCTCCATAATTGCTTTGCCAGAAATGCTGTATTTATATCCTTGAATGCCCGAAAACCAATGCCTCCTTCTTTCTTATCCTTACATAACTTATCCCACGCCATCCAATGCATTCCTGCATTTGTGCCTCCTGAACTCCACCAGAAACGTGAGACCACACTAGTTAACTTTGATGTCACTGATTTTGGTAACCTGAAACAAGACATCACATGATTAGGCATGGCCGTTGCAACTGCTTTGATCATAACTTCCTTGCCTCCTCTGGATAATAATTTAGTTTTCCACCCATTTACTCTTCCAGATAATCTGTCATGTAGATAACCAAAAATCTGAGTTTTCGATCCACTCAAGCACTCCGGGATTCCTAAATACATCCCCATTCCTCCCACCGTGCTAATTCCCAATATCTTTTTCATCTCCTCCTTGACAGGTTCTGCTACTTTATGACCGAACTGGATGGACGATTTTGTGAAATTTATTTGTTGGCCTGACACCCTCTCGTAATTTTGGAGAATCCTTAAAATCGTCTCACATTCTTCTTTCGTAGTCTTGCAAAAGAATAGACTATCATCAGCAAATAAAAGATTGGATATTGCTGGGCATTTCCTTGCCACCTTAAGCCCTGTTAACTGTTTTTCCCTTTCCGCCCTCTTAATGTTTGATATCAATGCTTCCGTGCACAAAATAAACAAATATGGTGATAAAGGGTCACCCTGTCTGAGTCCTCTCGCTGGGGTAATGGATCCCTGTGGTTGTCCATTAATAAGAACCTTGTATTGAACCGTGGATATACATTTCATTATCTTGTCCACCCATGTTGTCGCAAAACCCATATTTCCCAAAAGGTTCTCAATGAATGACCATTCAATCCGGTCATACGCTTTACTCATGTCCGTTTTTATTGCCATGAATTTTCCTTGGCATGATTTATTTGTCCTTAATCCATGAAACATCTCCTGCGCAATTAGAATGTTATCCGAGATTAATCTTCCCGCCACAAATGCTGACTGCGTCTCCGAAATCAAACTTGGCAATAATCCCTTCAACCGCTGGCAAAGTACTTTGGAAATGATCTTATACCCCACATTACATAGACTTATTGGTCTCAATTCCGTCATCCTTGTTGGCCTTTCTGTTTTGGGAATCAAGCAAATATTTGTAGTGTTTATCCTTGGATCCAGAATCCCTTCTTGTATGAACATATTAACCCATTGTGTAATTTCTTTCCTCACAATTGGCCACGATTGTTGAAAAAATAATGCTGTCATCCCGTCCGGCCCCGGTGCTTTCTCTGGATGCATCATAAACAATGCTTTTCTTACTTCCTCCTCTGTAGCCAGGGCCAATAGTTCCTCATTCATTGCCGAAGTAATTGAAACCGGGATCTCCTGTAGGAACTCCTCAAAGTCCTCCGGATTTGTAGACGTAAATAGTTCCTCAAAATAAGCCACCGCTACTTGTTCTATTTCTTCCTCTTTTGTAACCCAATCCCCGTTAGGGTTGTGTAGCCCCACTATTCTATTACGCGCTCTTCTTTGTTTAGTAAGTGCAAAGAAAAACTTTGTATAACGATCTCCTTCAGTATGCCAAAGATTTCGACTCTTTTGTTGCCAGAAAAATTCCTCATCTCTATATGCCTCCTTAAGTTTACCTGTAATATCCATAACCTCTGCATGTGTCTGTGAGTCATCCTTTTGGACCTCCTCAAGAGCCTTCTGTAACTCATTGATTTTATCTTTACAGTATGGCATATTGTGTTTCCTCCATTTCGACAATTCATGTCTGCATCTGCTTATCCTAGCCACCAAATCCACACATGGACCCATTTCAGGGAGATCCCACCCCGCCTTTATTGTTTCTAGTAGGCCCTCTTTCCCCACCCATCGTTTGTCAAATCTGAATTGTCCACGTCTTTTTTGTACTTTCGCTTCTATGCTTGCCAAAATTGGTCGATGGTCCGATCCTATCATACCCAGATATTCCACATAAGAGCAAGGATATAACATGTGCCAGTCCTCATTAGCAAATGCTCTATCCAGTTTGCACCTCACAAGTTGCTTTCCTCTCCGCCCTCTCCAAGAGAGTGAATCCCCAATTGATGGAAATTCGATGAGACCACAATCTCTGATCATATTATTAAAGGAGACAAAAGTAGATGGCTGTCGCACCGCACCTCCCTGTTTGTCATGATTTCCTGTTATTTCGTTAAGGTCTCCTATAATGAACCATGGTTTTGTCCTTGTTACACCAATTCTTGTTAGTCTTTCCCATACTTGATCCCTTAGCTGCTGTACCGGCTCTCCATACACAAATGATATACAAACCTGATTCCCTTGTATATCCGCCTCAACATCAATAATTCTATTGCTAGAGTAAATGATATTCACATTGAAATCATTTATTATAATATAGCGCTAAGCCTCCACTCGAACCCCTCGGTTCTACCGTGAAAACTTTGTCATATCCAAAATGTCCCATGAATTTTTGTGTGAAACCGAAATCTTGTTTGGTCTCCGAAAGGAATAAAAAATCTGGTCTATGTTTATGCCAAATCTCTCGCAAATAACTTATGGTCCATTTACTACCCAATCCTTGAACATTCCAACTCAAAAATCTCATAATAATATGATCAATAAATTCAAAATCTGATAGGATTTTGAGGTGAAGGCTCGAAATCCAATATTATCTTTATAATTCCCATCAGTAAACCATAATCATTAAACCTGGAACACCCTACCTCAACAAAGTCAATAAATGCGACTGCGTATATTTTATCAAAATTCACGTTATAATCATATTGTTCCTTGCCATATTGCATTAGAATATCCAAACAACAACTAGACAATCTCTGCGCCTTAATATACTCCCCATCTATATCCATTTGATGTTGGATTATATAACAGTATAATCTCCAATACAGCCCTCGCTGAGCTGATGAATAATAGACAAATCCATACCACAGCTGTTGCAATCTTCTGCTAAAGTATTTTGTATTCCATAAAACCACTAGACCATAATCTCTACCTCTTGGTACACTCGGGTTCTCTCTTGTCCATCTTGGAGTGTATTTCTTAGGACTGAACATCCATAACTTTCCCAACATCTCTCTTGCATTCGTTTTGATCAACAGTGATCTCTGGTCCAAGCAGTCATCTTGATCTCTTATCTTGACATTCATAGTTGCTGTCAACCCTTTAAAAGTGAAGCTTGGAGGCTTCTTATCGAGGGCCAGCAAATTAGAATCCAAATTTACCTTCCATCTTGGTAAAACTTTGGTCCTGTTGTCTCTTTCTACAGACCTCAGCTCATAGACCAGCCACCACCTAAGAATGATCTTGTCAAATTGCTCATAACATCTCCTTATGCAGACCTTAACCCCCACCTTCCGGTGCCACCTTGACTTAAGTATCCTTACGTTACTCTTTCTTCTCCAATTTTCACAGCCCAGATCTATCTTCACCATAGTATTGTCATCATATATGGTTTGATAGCACTTCAAATTTATTTCATAAAACTGCAGACAAAATCCTTGCATATATGTTGTCCCATAATTCCTCTCTTGTCCATTACTTGAAGCCTTAAAAGACATATAACCAAAACACCAATCCAAAATCTCAGCCTGAACTCTTCTTGACCAACTGGTCCCCTGTTGCAAAAGCACAAAGTACACTAAATCACACATAGCTAGATAGCCGAGCCTTACCTGATTCTGTAGTACTGACGTTTTAATAATAACGCCTCCTTTGTCACTCAATCTTATTCTTAAAGAACCAGAATTGAAGCATAAGTCATTCCCAATCCTCTCACTTAAACTTCTAATCCATAAATCATCCCCATCATTGAATAATCCAAAACAATGGGCAGACCAGGTTCTACCAAATAATACAAACCTAAATTTAGTACCATTGTGAAGATAAGATTGGTACCTTTGAACATGTATACAGTCCCAGTTCCTAGTTGAATACTTCCACCAATATAGGCTTGCTATTCTCCATAAGTCCCACCAGATCATCTGGACCATATAGTTGAAGCCAAATAATAATATATATACCTATGCACTAATACCATACTTCACTGCCTCAGCACCAAGACCATAACTCATATTCCATAACCATGATATAAATGGGGGTAACCACTGCTCCAGGAAGATTACAGGCAATCCTCCCCACAGACAGTCATTAACCCCCTTAGAAAGGAACATACTCCAAACAAAAAGAGAACAATACTTTAAACCAACTAAATGCAATAAGCTTATTGACTCCATTGGGACTTAAGATATCATTGACAAATTGTCCTAACCCGAGGGGTTAGAACCACTGCCACTAGCAGGCTTTGGCAGACCTGGATCCTTGAGGCCCTTCTCGTTCTGCCCTCGCTTTCCTTCTTGGTCACCCTTCTGAGCTCCTTTCTTCCTTGGTGAAGTCAAGGAGTACACCATCCGTTTCTTGGACAATGGACCCACCAGGAGAGATGCACCATTGAAGGCTTTCTTCCTTCCCCCATTCTGCTTCACCCCACCACTCTTTTTTCCTTCCACCTTCCCATGTTCCTCAGCTACCTCCTGAATGTTTATCTCATCTTCCTGTTGGTGTCCATCATTTGGATCCATGCTTAAATCTTCCACTGAGAACTGCATTCCGTCCTGTACCATGTCATCAGGCTCATTCATCTCACCCCCTGCATCATCCTCAGTCAAATCCTCCAGACCATCCTTCTCTGCAAACTCATCTCCCAAAACCGCCTCTCCATCCTCTATATCATTTTGGTTAGTCTTCTCACCCATCTCCTCCTGTTTCTTGTCTGTGCCATTGGTAGGAACATCCACCCGAGTCTCATCAAGAAACTGAATCTCCCTCCTCACTTTCTTCTCCACAGTTGCCTCTTCATGTGCACCCCTAGATGCCCGAAAAGCCTCCACTATCATTCTTTCCTGATCCGTAAGGCTTTCCATCGTGTCATTGCGAGATTGCCTCCTAGATGAGTAATCTCTTCTTTTGTAATCACGAGGCGATGCTCCTCTGTCTCTCCTTGGATAATAGAAGAGCCTGCACCTACTCCCTTCTCCTTTCTCTGGTAGCCAAAGTGAGTATCCCTCCGGTCTGATCTCCTTGAGGATTCTGATTCCTCAACCATTTTACCTTTAGGCTTCTGTGCTTGTTGAGTGTCCTTTGTGCTCTCTGATCCAGACCGCAAACCTCTTGATTCACCTCTTTCAGCTGCTTGCACCGCACCTCTGTAACTAACAGGTCCAGAAGCTTCCGGAGGTCCCACTGGTTCTCTATCCCCTCTTCTCCGTGGAATTTCCTCTGTTGGTTTCTCCTCTACTGCCTGAGGACAGCTCTCTTGATCATGGCACATACTGTAGCATACCCTACAGAAACCATGGAGTTTCTCATACCTTAACTGGACCACAACTTCTTCTCCAGATTTAAAATCCACAACAGACTCAAACACAAGCGGTTTAAATCCATCAATTGTCACCCTAACTTTGCCACTTACCAAATCAACAATATGAGCCTTGCCAATTCCATTTCCAATGTCCATAAAGGTTGGCTCCGCCCACCAGTGAAGCGGAATCCCCATCACCTTAACCCAAAAGGTTATGGCCGAAGGATAAGAATCATCAATAATTGGCTCCCATCTCACCAGTGAGACCATCCAGTGGTCAAAGTGGAATGGCTCCATGCTCAACACCTCAGTGATATCCTCCTCACTGTCAAAATCCAGTTGAAAGCGTCCCATACCAAGATCTGCACCAACGATCCTCTCCTCAATTTTCCAAATCCGTGGGAGAATGTGAATCAGAGCCTTTGTATCTTGTCTCTTCGGATTCATACATCTCCCAATGAGGGTCCTGACACATCCCCTGATTAGAGCAGTGTTGTCAAACGGAGTGACCGAGATCTTCAGTCTTTGATTCGAGACCGCAACCATCTTTCCTTTAGCACTCTTGGACACCATAATGTGACTCTGAGACATAGCTGAGAAAAGAGAAATCAGAGAAAGGTCTTTGTTACTGTAAGATTGTTTGAGAATGATGAGATTTTCAAAACCTACGGTACCATATATATAGTCACCACCGAGTAAACCACATAAATCAAACCCTAGTAATATTCTCAAATCAGACTCCACTAATTTCACTAATTGATACTTAATATTTCCACAATCTACACAATCAATCATGAATCTTCCCCAATCAAAGCTCGCATTTGAAAAAAACCATTTATGGGCAGAGCCTCTAAATCGATAATCAACCAAGTTTAAACCTTTTACGGATCCAAAAATCAAATCAAAGAAATCAACCTTCAATAATTTCCCATCATTCCATATCGTATCAAATCGTCTCACACACATATCGTGATCTGCATAACTTTCCATATCCATACATACCCGATTGCCCCGAAGGAATATTACCTTAATCTCTTCCATAACAACTGTATCAGCTGGGATTCCTCTTCCCGTACTATCCTCAGATTCGCGAGATCTCATATCCTCTTGAATCCGTTTTAATCCTCCCTCTCTATCCCCCAGATTTCCGTTTTCTCTAAATCGCTGAATCAAAAACCCAGCTTCGCGCCCGTAATCTTCCACCATTAACTCCCTCAAAATCGAACCCAAATCAAATCCCGAAATACACCAGAGATATCGCCATTGATATCACTCAGAATCTCCAGCAAAATCCTTCAATTCCGAAGCCCCTCGCCACCTCAAAATCATCGAACCCTAGATCGCATTCGCCATCGCCATCGCCATCGCCATACGTTACTTTTTTTTTAAGCCTTCTATAAAGTTGGTAGATTTATTTTTTACGGCGATGCATAAATACTTTTTTATAATAGATTTGTTTTCATTTTTTGGTAGATTTTTTTTGTTAAGTTGATTTGTTTTAAATTTTGTTATGCTTTGTTACCATAGTAGATTTTTGCTTAATTATTTTTTGCTTATATGGTAGATTTTTGTTTTTTATCTATTTGATATATTTGTTTATCTCTTTAGGTAGATTTATTTTGCTATATGATTATGTTATTGCATGTATTTTTCTATCTTATATTTCACAGTAAACTTATTTTGTTACTAGGTTACTTTGTGGTAGACTTAATATCTTTAAAACAAATTAAATAAAAAGTATAAAAGTGAATATAACCTTCATAAATTGCGGTTTCGTTTTCCACTACAAGAACACAGGTCTTTAACCGACGGATTTTCCGATAAAAAATATACCGTCGGAAATTCCGACAGCTTTCCGACAGATAATCGACGGGAAAACTGTCGTCGGATATGCGTCGATAAATTCCACGGGCAGTAATTCCGTCGGAAATTTTCTGACGGATTACCGACGGTATCGGTTATCCATCGGAAACCCGTTGGTTCGATGTTACCATTAACATAGCCGTTAATGTTACTGTTGGAATGACAAACAAACCGACGGATTACCGACGCTAACGGCTATACCCGTCGGTTTTCCATCGGTTAATTCCCAATATATACCTAACATATCCCTCTTCCCCTCCACACCAATCTCTCTCTCTCACTCTCTCCCTTGTTAATACTGTTTATTACGTAAAAATGTCTTCCTCCAATTATTTCAGATGGTGGATGGACGGACCGAGGGTTGATGTGACGACGAACTTAGTGCACAAACCATATGCACTCGGTATTGTGGAATTCATGACGATGGCTTGCAATCAACCTCATACGCAGAAAATCGGTAAGATGAAATGCCCATGTACTCACTGCCGAAATTTTAGAAATTCTACGATTGGCGAAGTATGGCATCACTTGTACTCAGTTGCGTTTATGGCGGGTTATAAGATTTGGTATTTTCACACGGAAACATTGGATTATGCAAGTAGTAGTAGAGAACCTTCTGGTAGTACTGGTACGTGGGAACCTATTGTTAGTTCTAGCGAACCTTATACTGCAAATGTAGATTTTGGTGTAGGTACCGTTCGGATGGTTAATGATGCATTTAAAGAAAATATTCAGGAAGTAGGTGTATATCAAATTCCTAGGGTAGATGAGGAACCTAATGTAGAAGCTAGGAGATTTTTTGATATGTTAGATGCAACGAAGCGGCCGCTTTATGACGGTTGCAAAGGGGGACATTCACCATTATCATCTGCAACTAGATTAATGGGCATAAAGACGGATTACGGAGCAATGTGTGGATGCTATTTTCGATTTCGTGACAGATATTCTTCCCGAAGACAATCTTGCGCCAGGTTCATACAACGAGGTCAAGAAACTTGTTAAAGGGCTTGGATTACCATATCAGATGATAGATGTGTGCATCGACAACTGTATGATTTATTGGCGAGAAGACGAATACCATCTGGAAGGTAAGTTTTGTAAGAAGCCGCGCTATGAGGATACAAGGGGAAGAGCTAAGGTTCCATTCAAGAGAATGTGGTATATATCGTTAACTGATAGGCTGAGGCGCTTATACCAATCAGAGCGAACTGTGGTGGAAATGAGATGGCATGCTGAGCATAGAAGAGGAGCATAAATTGCATATCTGTCAGATGTTGAAGCAAGGCGACATTTTCAGAGCGTATATCCAGATTTTGCATACGAGCCACGTAACGTGATGAGGACATCAGCTTGGCCGACACTGAGTTGGACGAGCAAGACGGACCAGGCTCTACCATGAAGCTGACCGACTTGTTTCTGACCATGCGAGATGTACCAAGGACGCGTTCGGGACAGCGACAGATAAAGACCGAATTCAACAATTCCATGGAGCAGCTGATCTCAAGGACAAGCCTAGAAGACATCACGACCCAGCTAGGCCATCTCGACCAAGGACAACCTTTCCTGAACCAGTTCGCCAGGAGGATGATCCATACTAAAGCTAGCGGCCCATTTTATCAGACCACGCCTTGGCCCATACTCCGGACGCACGGACCGACTCTGATCTTCTGCATCGAGCCAGATGATTCTTTGACCGGTCTGCCTCTGGGATAAAGATCATACTCTTTTTCTCTTGTGAAGTTTTGTCCCAAATGGGTTTTCTTCACAAGGTTTTTAACGGGGTGATCTGCGGCCTATTCATTAGAGAGACAGACCGGCCTCTTCTCTATTTTCGACCAAGACTTTCCTTTTTCGTTTTAAGTCTTATTTCTCTTGTTTTTTCTCAGAATTTTCGATGGCCCACTGTCTTTTCGCCCATTTGCTTTCAGTTGTAGTTACTTAAACATTCTTTTGGTTTTATGAAACATTAAGCAAATTTAAACCAAGAAAACCCTATAGGTTTTTCTCTCTCTCTCTCTCTCTTTGTGCGGCTGCCCCTTAGATGAGTGGATCTCTTGGCTTTTGTTGGCTGTCTCGGTTATCTCCAGCATTCCTAAAGATCAGTAGTTCATCAATCATCATCCGACCATCCCTTGACGAGAAGAGAGCGCCATCGGCCAGCTTTTCGTTCCATTCGATCATCACTCATACCATCTCATATCATTTGGTATCAGAGCTTAGGCTCGTGACACCACTCTGGTTACATCTATTCCCTTTGTTTTTCATTTTTGTTTTTGTTGTTTGCTTCTTCATAAATCGAAAACTCATAAAAATTGTCATTATTTTGCTTATGTTTTCTTATTATTTCTTTTGTGTTGCATTCGTAAATTCAAAAAAAAAAAAAAGTATTAGTCGCTTGAAATCAACCGGCCACCATTAAGCATCGCTAGGGTTTCGAACTTTTTTATAGTCTGCGAGTTTTGTGTTGTGTCTGATCTAATTACTTGCTTTCTTGTCCTTATTCTGTTTCATAATTAAAAAAAAAAAAGGTTTTGATTAAGAAGCGGCTGCATATAGGTTAATTAGGCATCGCATGAGCTCACTAGTTCTTTGAAAGCAATTTGGTTTAATTTCTTATTTTGTTTCTTTGCTGTCTCTGGTTCTCTTAATTTAATTGGTTTACTCCTGTACCTGCAAGAAAACAAAATAATTTGCAAGTCATATCTCTTTCGCTAGGTGAAGACCATTGCTTGTCATGTGAGCTGATAATTCTCTTTTTTCTTTTTTTTCTTTTTGGTTTACTCCTGTTTTGTTACTGCGGTTAGTAGAAATTCCTTGACTTTGTTTCGGCCACTGCTCTATATTGCATTTAGGATTAGCAGATATTTTTTAATTTGCATCATCTAATTTTTTTTTTTTTTTAAAGAAGAAGAATAGGACTGAAGATTTCTAGATCTGTCGCATACAGTTGCTTGATTTGCTTCTTGATATTTTGTCGGCTTGTTGCGTTTGATAGTTTGTGGAGTGTGCAGAGATAATGGCTGAAGAACAAGTCCTGCAAGGCGGCCCAACCGAGTTCACTCAGCTCCTAGCTGTAATCCAATCGATCGGAGCTCGACTAGACCGCTTGGAACGCACCGGTGATCATCAGCCTCGACCGGATGATCAGCAGCCTCGGCCCGGAGCTTATCAGCCTCGACCAGGAGATTATCAGCACAGGGCGGAGGCACCACCGCCTCGGTTTGACCAGCAACGTCGACCAGGCCCGCACCATGGACGAGTGGAACGACCTTGACGCTTCCAAGAGGTCCGACACGGACGACGACATGGATGAGTTCGACGATGGACGCTACGGACCTCGACCACCATACCAGCGCGATCCAATTCACCGTGGACGCATACGAGAACAAGAGGTACAACGTCCATATCCTAATGATGTTAAGCTAAAGCCTCCTACATTTGCAGGTAAGGTAGACCCGGAGGCTTATCTAGACTGGGAGCGGAGGATGGAGCATATCTTCGACCATTATGGATATCCCGAGAATAGGAAGATATCTCTTGATGTGGCTCAGTTCACAGGACATGCCCTGTCATGGTGGGACCGGGACGTCGCGGAACGAAGGCGCCATCGGTACGAACCGATCAATACCTGGACCGACATGAAGTTCCAACTAAGACGCAGGTATGTTCCGACCCACTTCCACAGAGATTTGCAGAAACGTTTTCGTAAACTGATGCAGGGAACCAAGACGGTCGAAGAATACTTCGAAGAGTTCGAACAGCTACGGAACCGACTTGAACTGGAAGATTCGGAAGAGACCCTGATGGCCCAGTTCGTGGACGGACTGAACGAGAGGATCGCTCGAAAGGTAGATATTCAACCTTATCACGATATGCCCGAATTGTTGCATTTTTGTATACAGGTTGAGCACCATAACAAGCAAAATTCCACGGCCACAACCCGGCCTAGGACCAACATACCTTAGACTGCACCGACTCCACGACCCCTTGACAAAGGTAAGATAGTTGAGGTTGAGTCTCGGTTCAAGAAGCCGACCATCGAGACGTCTAAGCCCAACCGACCAGACCTAGGTAAGTTCCCTAACACGTCCCGTTCAAGAGATATCACATGTTTTAAGTGCCAGGGTAAGGACATATGGCTCGAGACTGCCCAAACCGGAGGATCATGATCTTGAACGAAGCCGGTGAGCACGAGTCTCAGGATGAACAGGAGGATGAAGACATGGAGGAACTTGATACAGGGATGCCCATAGAGTATCCCGACTCTGGAGAGCTATTGGTGATCAGGAGAGCTCTCAGTGCGCTTGTTGATCCCGAGACGGTTCAACGCAAGAACATCTTCCACACTCGTTGTACCGTGAACAACAAGGTATGTAGTCTTATTATTGATGGTGGATCTTGTACTAACGTGGCCAGCAGGAACATGGTCGATAAGCTCGGTCTTCAAGTGACTAAGCACCCGCGACCGTACCGACTCCGGTGGCTGAACAATGACACAGAGATCCGGATCGCAGATCAAGTAACCGTACCTTTCAGCATTGGGCGATATCACGATCAGGTAGTATGCGACTTGGTTCCTATGCAGGTTGGACACCTATTGCTCGGCCGACCATGGCAGTTCAATAAGGAGTCCTTTCACAACGGGCGGACCAATCATTACTCGTTTGTGCATGACAAGCGAAAGTACCAGCTCGCGCCTCTTACACCGCAGGAAGTGCATGAGATGCAACTGCATCTTGCCAAGGATAAAAAGAACCATAAGACCAATCTTAGTATTTCTTCGCATTCAGTTTCCGGAGCTATTGTTCAGAACACGCAGGTACTACTGATGATATTTAGGGAGACTTTACACTCATGTTCAGACGAAGTAGAGTTGCCCCGAGAAGTGGTTTCTTTGTTGGACAGGTTTAAGGATGTCTTTCCGGACGAGATACCAGCCCATACGAGGCATGTAGCATCAGATCGACCTCGTGCCGGGAGCGGCTCTGCCCAACCGGGCTGCATACAGGGTGAATCCGACCAAGCCCAAGGAACTGGAGAAACAAGTGCAGGACCTCATGTCCAAGGGTTACATTCGCGAGAGCCTCAGTCCGTGTGCGATACCAGTCTTGTTCGTTCCTAAGAAAGACGGATCTTGGAGGATGTGCGTCGACTGTCGGGCCATCAACAACATCACAATCAAGTACCGACATCCCATACCACGGCTGGACGATATGTTGGACGAGCTACACGGAGCGACCTTGTTCTCTAAGATCGATCTACGCAGCGGGTACCATCAGGTTCGAATGAAGGAAGACGACGAGTGGAAGACGGCTTTCAAGACTAAGCAGGGCCTTTATGAGTGGCTGGTCATGCCATTTGGCCTTACCAATGAGCCCAGTACGTTCATGTGCCTCATGAACCAGGTCTTAAGGGCCTACATCAGTAAGTTCGTAGTTGTTTACTTCGATGATATCTTAATCTATAGTCGATGTTTTGCTGATCATCTGGTGCACCTTGAGCAAGTAATAGATACTCTTCGACATGAGGGTCTTTATGCGAACCTCAAGAAGTGCACCTTCTGCACTGATAAGCTTGTCTTTTTAGGATTTGTTGTGAGTTCGAGGGCGATCAATAAAAGATCAAAGCAATTGAGGAATGGCCGACCCCGACCACGATCGGCCATGTTAGGAGCTTCCACGGTTTAGCCAGCTTCTATAGACGGTTTGTGAAGGATTTTAGCACCGTGGGCGCCCCACTTACTGTCGTGATCAAGAAGGACGTCCCGTTCAAATGAGGCCAGTTGCAGGAGACCTCATTTCAAAAACTCAAGGATTTGTTAACCCATGCTCTTATTTTTGTTTTGCCTAATTTTGATAAGACGTTTGAGATTGAGTGTGATGCTTCAGGTTTAGGGATTGGAGCTGTTCTGACGCAAGGTGGGCGACCGGTCGCCTACTTCAGCGAGAAGTTGAGTGGACCCACGCTCAACTATCCTACCTATGACAAGGAGTTGTATGCGTTGGTTAGATCCTTGGAGACTTGGCAGCATTACTTACTGGCCAAGGAGTTTGTTATTCACACCGACCACGAGACGCTCAAGCATCTGAGAGGACAAACAAATCTGAAGAGGAGGAACGCTAAGTGGCTTGAGTTCATGGAGACCTTTCCATACATCATCAAGTACAAGAAGGGAAAGGATAACGTGGTAGCTGATGCATTGTCCAGGAGATACACACTGATCAGCACCATGGAGGCCAAACTCTTGGGGTTTGAACTTATTAAAGAAGATTATGATACAGACCCTGATTCTGGTGAAATTTTTCAGGAATGTAGCAAAGGACCGAAAGGAGTTTTCTACTTGCATAACGGTTTCATGTTCAGGGGCAAGCGGCTATGCATTCCTCAGGGATCGATGAGGGAGCTTGTGATCCGAGAATCCCATGGAGGAGGACTGATGGGACACTTTGGCGTAGACAAGACACCGAGTGTCCTAGTAGAGCACTTCTATTGGCCACATCAGCAACGAGATACGGAGTGTTTCTGCTCCAAGTGCATCACATGCCTTAAGTCCAAGTCCAAGTCACATCCTCACGGTCTTTACTTACCTTTGCCTATACCTAACCGACCATGGGTCGATATTTCTATGGATTTTGTGCTTGGTTTGCCTAAGATCAGGAACAAGGATGCGATCTTCGTTGTGGTCGACCGGTTTTCAAAGATGGTTCACTTCATAACGTGTTCTAATACGAATGATGCGACCCAGACAGCCGACCTCTTCTTCAAAGAAGTGGTCAGATTGCACGGACTACCACGGACCATCGTCTCAGACCGTGACCCGACCTTCCTAGGTCACTTCTGGAGGACATTGTGGAGGAAGCTTGGTACCAAGCTACTGTTCTCGACCACTTGTCATCCACAGAAAGATGGACAGACCGAGGTCGTTGACTCTCTCAGCCCTCTTAAGGGCCACGGTTTGTAAAAATTTGTCACATTGGTTGGATTGCATTCCTTTTGTTGAGTTTGCTTATAATGGTGCCAAACACTCTGCTACTAAGATGTCTCCTTTTGAGGTTGTTTATGGATTTAAGCCAGATACGCCACTAGATCTGAAGCCACTTTCAGCATTGGAGTTCATCAATCCTGATGGAGAGCGCAAGGCTGAGGCCGTCGCCAAGCTACACAAGGCGGTCAAGGAGAACATCGAGAAGAGGACGGAGCAGTACAAGAAGCAAGCCGACAAACACAGGAAGGAGGTCGACATTAGGTCAGGCGACTGGGTTTGGGTTCACATGCGACCCGAACGGTTCAGAAACAAGAGGAAGTCCAAGCTTGCCCCACGTGGAGATGGACCATTCCGGGTCCTAAAGAATATCAACGACAATGCCTACCAATTGGAACTCCCAGGTGAGATGAGCATATCGTCGAGTTTTAATGTTGCTGATTTGTCTCCTTATTGTGCAGGTGATACCGTTCTGAGGCCAGAACCTCTTCAAGAGGGTGGGAATGATAAGGACATCAGCTTAGCCAACACTGAGTTGGACGAGCAAGACGGACCAGGCTCTACCATGAAGCTAGCCAACCATGCGAGATGTACCAAGGATGTGTTCGAGACATCGACAGATACAGGCCGAATTCAACAATGCCATGGAGCAGCTGATCTCGAGGACAAGCCTAGAAGACATCACGACCCAGCTAGGCCATCTCAACCAAGGACAACCTTTCCTGAACCAGTTGGCCCGGAGGATGATCCATACTGAAGCTAGCGGCCCATTTTATCAGACCACGCCTTGGCCCATACTCCGGACGCACGGACCGACTATGATCTTCTGCATCGAGCCAGATGATTCTTTGACCGGTCTGCCTCTGGGATAAAGATCATACTCTTTTTCTCTTGTGAATTTTTGTCCCAAATGGGTTTTCTTCACAAGGTTTTTAACGGGGTGATCTGCGGACCATTCATTAGAGAGACAGACCGGCCTCTTCTCTATTTTCGACCAAGACTTTCCTTTTTCGTTTTAAGTCTTATTTCTCTTGTTTTTTCTCAGAATTTTCGATGGCCCACTGTCTTTTCGCCCATTTGCTTTCAGTTGTAGTTACTTAAACATTCTTTTGGTTTTATGAAACATTAAGCAAGTTTAAACCAAGAAAACCCTATAGGTTTCTCGATCTCTCTCTCTCTTCGTGCGGCTGCCCCTTAGACGAGTGGATCTCTTGGCTTTTTCTGGCTGTCTCAGTTATCTCCAGCATTCCTAAATATCAGTAGTTCATCAATCATCATCCGACCATCCCTTGACGAGAAGAGAGCGCCATCGGCCAGCTTCTCGTTCCATTCGATCATCACCCATACCATCTTATATCATAACGTGTACCTCGGATTATGCACAGATGGTTTCAACCTGTTTGGAAGGCATGAGAGATAATATTCATTGTGGCCTGTGATTTTAACTCCTTATAACCTACCGCCATCTATGTGCATGCGTCGAGAATTTCTTTTTTCTCTCCGAACTCGTTCCCGGTCCAGAGCTTCCAAGAAGATCACTTGATGTATTCTTGCAGCCATATTGATATATGAGTTGCAAATGTTAAGGCTGTCCAGTGTTCTTGCATATGATGTCTCCTGCAAGGAAATTTTTTTGACACTTAAGTGGACCATTAGCGATTTTCCGGCTTATGGTATGTTATCAGGATGGACAACGCATGGAAGGTTAGCATGCCCGTATTGTCAAGAAAAGACCGATGCATTCCAGTTGAAGAATGGACGCAAATCGTGTTGGTTTGATTGTCATAGAAGATTTCTACCGCATGATCATCCATATCGGAAAAACACTAAACTCTTTACGATGTTTGATGATCCTATTCTTCAAGACAGTGGGTCGGTTACTTTGGGGCTCTTAGAAGGATTTGGTGCATTAAGAAGTCGTGACTGTGGTGGTAACGGTCATGAGAACATATATGGATCTGGTGTAGTCCACAACTGGCACAAGCTAAGCATCTTCTGGGATTTACCATATTGGAAGGACCAACTACTTAGGCATAATCTTGATGTCATGCAAATTGAGAAAAAATTTCTTTGATAACATCATGAACACTATTCTCAACGTGCAAGGGAAGACAAAAGATAATGTGAAGTCTAGGCTTGATTTGCCTGAAATTTGTGATCGGCCTGAACTTCATCTTCAGAAGAACAGAAAACCTTCAATTCCAGCTTATTGGGTAGATCCGAAATCGAAGGAAGAGTTCTTTGAGTGGATTACGCGACGAGTTAAATTCCCTGATTGTCATGTTTATCGGGATGAAGAGCCATGATTGTCATGTGGTGATGCAAAGACTACTACCATTTTCATTTGCTCATATCCTCCCCAAAGATGTTCACAAAGCAATTGTCGCGGTATGAGCTTTTTCAGGGATATATGCACGAGATCACTTACAGCTGATGGCATCCGATGTTTAGAGCAAAACATTTCTAAGATCCTATGCAATCTAGAGAAGATATTCCCACCGTCATTCTTTGATGTTATGGAGCATTTACCCATTCATCTCCCGGGAGAAGCTAGATTAGGTGGTCCGGTACAATATCGTTGGATGTATCCCTTCGAGCGATATATGTTCCACCTAAAAAAAAGGTTAAGAATCTCGCTAAATTGGAGGGTTCAATTGTTGCTCAGTACAACAACGAAGAAACACTGACCTTTGCTAGCTATTACTTTCCTTCGCAAGTACGAACAAAGAGTCGGCGCCCAGCTAGAAACGGTGATAGAGGCGAGAGACAAATTTGTCCGTCAACGGTGCCAAGCATTTTTCAACAAGTTGGGCGGTTAAGTGGTAAGTTAGAAAAGCGACAACTAACGACCCAAGAGCATGCACACCTACAGAAGTATACTCTGAACAACTGTAAGGATGTATTTGAGTATGAGAGGTATCTATAGCTATTTTGTTATTGTTGTTGCATTAAATATGTCATAATATTTGTATTACTAATATTGGTAGGATTTTTAGGCTATACATGGAATCACTCCAACATCATCATCCAGAATTGACCGAGGATGAGCGCGAAGAGTGGGAAGATACATACTTCTGCAAGTGGTTACAGTTTTATGTAGTTTTTGATTTTCATATCACCGAAAACCCCCATAAATTTGATCAGTTACTAAACCGCTTATCATGTCACGTTTTGGGTGAACAACAAAATCAAAGACGGTCGCAAACCAGAAGATTGGTTAATAGACATAGTCAATGGCCTCCACTACAACACAAAGTCTTATCCACGATATTGTACAAGGGGATATGCATTTAGGACAACGGCCGATCACGGAGTTTCATCTACATCTGGCAAAGTTGTGTACTACGGTGTTCTTAAAGAAATACTTGAAGTGAAGTACATAGGGAAGCTCGGCATGAGGTGCGTGGTCTTTTGTGTGACTGTTACAACCCTATCATTGGGAAAGGTGTAACAATAGATGAGTTTGGTGATGCAGAAATGTTTATAAACAAGAACCACTGCAAGCAAACAAAAGTGAATACATAGCTCCGGTTGAAGAATCCTTTGAAGTTAATCTAGTCGTTGATTTTAGTCATTTTAAGAATGTCGTCCTATATTCTGATTCCAAAGAAGAGAGGGGGGAGTTCGACGACAGTGATTCGATTTCACCGGATTACAATTCAGAAGGCGATGTAGAATGATAAATTAGTTTATAAATGTTTTCAAAAAACAAACTTATAAAAAAATTAAAAAAAAATTATTGACAGATTGTTTTTTTATTTGCATGTTTCACTATTTCTAAAAATAGAAATTGAAAATGTTTTGCGGACCTCCTCTAGGAGAATCGGACAGGACAGCTACTGTAGGGGGACCGAAAGTGGGAACAGAAGCGCCGGGAACGGGGACGGCCTCTATAGAGGGAATGGGGACGGGACTGGGACCCAATGTGGATCCCAATTTTCTGTAATTTTAATACTTTTAAAAATTTAATTAAATTAATAATAATGTTATAAAATATTTCATATTAAAAATATTTTAATACTTTATATTAAATAATTTACTAAATAAATTAAAATAAATAAAAATAACAAAATTACGAGCCATCGGTAAACCGTCGGTTAATAACCGTTGGTAATATGTCGGCTATTAACCGACTGAGAATAACCGACGGTTTCTCGACGATTGTTGGGCAACGGTTATTAACAGACGGTAAAAGGCCGTATAACCGTCGGTAAAACGTCGGGTAAGTCGTCGGATATTTTAATCGGTAAACAGTCGGTAAACCGTCGGTTTAATGACCGTCGATAAGCGGTCCAAAAATTCTTTGTCGGAAAACCGTCGAAATTACCGACGGTTTTCCGACGGATTGTATTTTCCGACGCCCTAAAACCGATGGATCTATCCCGCCAAAATTCCTTCGGTAACGGCCGTTTCCGATGGATTACCGATGGTTTGGTCCGTCGGTTACCAGCTATTTTCTTGTAGTGTTCACTTCTACTAAAAACGAAAAAAGGTGAAAGCTTTGGCGATTGGCGACGGAGAAGGCGAGAAGGTTCATATTTTTGAGGACGATTCGAGATCTTGGCAAGTTCGGTAAGTTTCCTAGTTCCTTCATAATCTGCTTAAATTTCTCCATTTTTCTTTTTTCTCGCGTCGATTTTACTTCTTCTCTTCGCATGCGACTGTGACTTCGCATATCAGCGACTTTTGGCGACTTTTCCGGCGACGTTGGTAAGTTTTCTTCCCTTCCCTTTATCAATCGTAATATTCTTCACGTACTCCATCTTACTCTAAATTTTTCCTCATAAAATGTGGCAGTGACTCTGGATAAATAGAACGGAGGCGATTTTTAGTGAAACTGTGGTGGTGATAGGTGACTCCGACGAAGAAACATATATTTCCGGTGATATTTGTATTTGTTGAATTTCACGGTGGATATATGTGATGGTATATTTATGTATTGATATGATGGTTGAATTTAGTTTTTACTTGAAATAACAATTGTATTGATAGTATACTTATGTTATATTATTGTAGACTTTATTTCTTGTTTATGGAATTAAGTTCTGGTTTCGGTTTAGTGATTGTAGACTTGTTTAAAAGTTTCATTTGAATGGTTGTAGACTTGTTTGTGTGTCGTGTTAGTTTGTAGAATTGATTTAGTATTCATTTGAATGATTGTAGACTATTTCGGAAGGAGATTGCATAATTGTTTTCTTCTTTCTATATACTTTCATAATTTCATTATGGACCCGAGCTATAGTGATGCAAAGAGGAACAAGATGCTAATCGACAAGGTTATGCCATAGCCGATAGTGATTTTGGCATTCTGAAAAGACGTCCATGTGGTGGACGAATCATCGAGGAGACCTCTCAAACCGAAACTGAAGTCGAGCTAGGAATGAGATACTTTATCTGCAATGTGTTTCAGGTGAGAAGAGGTGACCA